>BQNB010123813.1:5667-20036 GCA_026074375.1 Tanacetum coccineum
TCCCGGGTCGTTAAGTCCTAACGATTTGTGAAATTGAGACCACGTTTGTTGTTCGGACAATGATTTGAATTGGTAACAAAGATTGATTTGATTATCTATTTAAAAACAATTAAAATAAGCAAATGATAACAATTAAGCACGAAAACAAATAACAGGAAATTAAGCTTTAACTAAAAACATAAAACGGGAACCCTAAATGGTAATAAAAAAACTAAATTTTCAAAATTAAACCTAAAATGAATTTTTCTCTTTTAATAGACTCTAATTGACTAAAAAGTAAGTTTAAAGAAAACTAGAACAAAAACGGAATTGAAATGAGCTTAAAAACACAAAAAACGTGAACGGGAACGAATCCCGTTCTTTAAAAATTGAAATTTTGCAATTTTAACCCTACGGAAACAAAACTAATTTTCCTAGAAACTTTATGATAAAAGAAAATTTTCTAAAAAAGAATTATATTTTTTTGATTATTTTTCTATTTTTTATGATTTTTTAAAGTTTTTAATAAAAATAAATGTTTAAAAATACTAAACTAATTATATAAATTCTAAAAAAAATACAGAAAATAGCTTAAACTAAAAGGAATCTAAGAAAAATAAGCTTGGTTACACAGCTTATCGAATAAGCTGTGTAATAAGCTTAAACAGCTTATTGTACTAAAGAGGGAAAAACGTATATAAGTAATAGATGTTGTGAATCTATAACGAAAAAGACCCCAGGGCACGTTGGTAGTGAGGTGTGGTGTGAGGCGTTTATAAGGGTTGAGGATGTTGAGGTCGGGGGTTCGAGCCTTGCTCACCCCCGATTTCCATCTTCCCTTTTTTTTATTTTTGAAAACTTATAAAAGCAAAGTTGTAGAAAACCTGAAAACAAACAACTTTAATAAAAGAAATTATTTTTGAAAATCACTAAATAAGCTGAAAATCAGCTTAAAAGACAGAAAAATGTAAAACTTTCTTTTTTAGCTTTTATATAAAACTTAAGAACTTGAAAACATGAAATAAGCTAAACCTAAGACTTAATAAGCTACTTTTACATTAAACCTAACCTAATAAGCTAACCTAACTTAGAAATAAGCATAGAATCAAAAGCAATAAGCAATAATACTCTAAAAAGCACTTAATGAAAATCTTAGAACCAAACAGCCCTGCAGGGATCTTTGAGCTTAATTTTCAATAAGCTCTTGGATCCTTGTGGGGATGTGGCTTACACAGGCTTATACTAGAGCTAATAAGCTACCTAAAACTGCTTTTAAAAATGATTTTGAAATCAAAGTGTCTGATTAAAAAGCTAAATGAAAATAGCCTAGAAACTCATAACATACTGAGTTGGTTTTCTTTTGGATTTCAAAAAGACAAATGGCTTAATTGCCAGCTTAAAACAGATTGCTTAATAAACTAATTTTCAAAAACTAAATGCAAACACCTAAACTATTACCTATAATCTACTTGAGCTCAAAGTTTGGTAAGCTAAAAACTACTTTTACCTATTGATTTTTGAGCTTGAAATTGGCTTTTTCCTGTTTTCCTTATCTGATGTAGTGTGCATATTTATGAACCAAAACCAATTTAAACAAATGCAGGCCTAAGACACTTAATCTAATTCTTATTTGACACCATATTAAAAACTAACAAGACCATTTTAAACATTGGAACTGATTAAAGCTTTTAAAGCAAAGTGAGACTAGACAGATTTGAGCTATTAGTAAACCAACTAATGAAAACTAATTTAAAGCTAATCTAACTTATAAATCCTATTCAAAACAGTTTAAATGAGAGATTTAAATCAACTATAAGAGACCAAATGGTCACAAACAGCACTAACTTGTGGTTAGTGCTGTTGTCCCAAACACCCCTTTAAAAGTTTTAAAATCCATTTAAGCTTTTGAAAATGAAATCTAGTGAGTAAAACTTTAAAACCAGATAGTGCACAGCTTATAACAACCAAAATAAACCTTAATCAATAAGCAAATAAGCCAGAAATGAAGAACTTATACCTATGCTAATTATTTTTGGTTTTTATTGATTTATAAGACAAAAAGTGAAAAACTAAGATCTACACTACTTAAGCTAAAAACAGATTATAAAACATGATCAATAAGCATAATGAGACAGAATTAAGCACAAACAAGCTAGATTATAAGCAAAATAAGCAAATTATAAGCTAGAAAATTAAGAAAAAAATAGAAATAAGGAACTTACCAAAGCCTTAGCTAAACAAAGGCTTATTAATGCTCAAGGAGCTGTTCTACAAGCTCCAGCTTATCCAAGCATAAGCTGGTAAAGTCCTATGAACTCATCCATGGCTGGTTCATCATCCAAATAGCTTAATCCATCCATAGCATAGGTATTAATCTGTTTCTAAAGGTTTAAGTAGATTAAGTGCTTGATTCAAGCTCAATCTTAGCTTAAAGACTAAGAGAGCTTATGATGAGCTTATAGTGACAAGAGCTTTGAGAAATATAATAAGCTAAAACAGATTTCATAAAGTAAACTAATATTTCATTGATTTAAAGACAGATTACATAACTTGGAATTGAAAATACAAAAGCTTAATGAGAAATTACATTTAAACTAAAAAATTACATAAGCTACTTAAGAACTAAAAAAAATGCAGGAAAGAAGATGATGATGTGTGTGAGAAGTGAGCTTGTATTTATAGCCTTCTGAGGATGCTTCTAGGACATAGCCATGCTTTTCTATCCCTTGATCTTGACCTTTGATTGCTCACTTATCATTGGATGCCTTCTTATCACCGTTGGATTAAATGGGTGAGTACACGGATTGCCAACGTAACATTCCGTGTGTGAGGCTCATTGTACTTCTTTTACCCTAACTTTAGTGTAAAAATACATTTCCCCGTGTGTTTCTTTCATGACATGCGTGTCATTCCTTATGGGTTTCCACCAATGAGAGCATTTCGTGACGTCTTCTTTTGCCAGGTCGGAACTTGGCACTTGAATTGCATAGCCATATCCTCAATTTTGATTTACCCCTTGATTTGATGTGAGGTTAAACGGAGAAGAAGATAAACAGTAACAACAATATTTCACGCGTTAAAATTATAAAAGGGTGCGTTTGATTTTCCTTTGACCCGGGTTATATGTTTGACTTCGGGCTTATATAAAAAAGATTGGGCTTGGGCCGTGGGTAAGGTTAACAGGTTTTGAATTTGGGTTTTATAAAATGGTTAACGACCGTTATCTTTTATTAATAAAAAGATAACGGTGTTAGGGTTTTAGGGTTATTTTTGCAATTTAGTTTTCTTTGAGGGACTGATTTGGTATTTTTGGGTTTTGTCATTTAGTGAGTTGACTTTGGTTGACCAAGGGTTGACTAGAGTTGACTATTGATGACCTTGATAGCATTTTATTGGCTCTTGTACACTCTTTTTTCGTTCTTGTGTTAGCGTTTGTCCGGTTTTGATCGTTTTCTTAAGATTTTTACAATATCCGTACCTACATAATCACAAAGATAAAACAAGCAATATACAAGCATTTTAAGCACAATTTTGTCTTTTATGGGACATTTTTGATATAAAAAGAATATGTGTTTTCACACACATCATAAGCAAATCTAAACACTATTTCCTAAAGTGTTTGCACACATAAGTGAAAAAATCAATTCTAAACACCCTATTTTTTAAACTAAATAAACAGTATAAATGCATCAAAACAACAATCTGAACAACTTACACGTTATCCTTATATAAAGAAAATGATCAGCCATCACGCGAGACTCATATGACAAATAAGAAACATAGAAATACATACCCCGCACCCGTCGTCACTGATACAAATCGAACAATCTGCAAGTAGGGCAATATCAGCCCCCGCATTTTTATTTTAAACGTATATACCATGAAAGTATTTATTGCTCAGCCCTACTCATTTAAACCCGAATAAAAACCCTACCATGTGACCTTAGCTACTTTTTACAAACTGTAGTTAACTAAATGGTTGCTAAAATAGAAATTTCAATGTTTAGACATTTGTTTATCTGATCCGGAGTTAAGAGAACAAGAGTTTTTTGTTGAGAAAATAAAAAATGAAGGATACCGTGAAGTTGATAGGAATGGGGAAAATAACAGTTTGAACACATACTCGATACGGAGCACTAGATCGGTGCAGGCCTTGTATATGTTTTTATACCGCTTCAAAAGATCCTTATCAATCTATCGCAAGTTGGTTAGCCCTTTCAACCATTCTAGAACATCTTGCTGCCTTCCTGACTATGATATTCTTAAGTGTTTCCTCTGAAAAATCACAAAAACAGCCAAATAAATAACTAAGGAACATATATGAAGACCATCAAGGTTCAGCAGCAAACAAAAACACGTTTAAAACACCGGACCTCAAGTAAGACAGATTCTTACCATACATTCTGACAAGATTCTTGTAATCTAGTCTTTGCAGAATGTTATAACAATCACAAAGAAATGAACTTAAAAAGAACTACCCGCAACACACTTTTATAGTTTAGCTATAATATTTCTCAAAGATGTCCAAGTATAGCCGAACGTTTTTGCTATCAAACCTCGCTGTAGCAAACAGATAACCCGATAGATGGGACATACCTGCAGCAGCCAACAATATAGAAATCAGTTATACAAACATCATGTAATATCAGAAAAAGCAATAAGTAGATTATACTCACCTTGAGAAGTAGAGCTGACGCCAGGTTCAATGGATGGAATATCGCAAGAGGAGCCATAACCAATCGGTACATTATCAAAAGCGTCACATAGGCGATTTACATGCTGTTTTTATATTCAGCCTCCAAATCCACCCACGTGTCAGTTATACAAACGGATAACCCTATGATAAGGAAAAACAACAAAGCTTAGATTTTTTATGGCATGGTTTTAAAGCTTGAACATTATTTGATTCCTGACATCAGATAATAACAATTAAAACACCCTACGTCATTTTACAGCTTAAATCATTCAAAGCCAAGATTTAAAAAGTGTCGTTTCATTCCCAGTAAGTTGGCAACACGCAACAGTGATAAGACTGTTGTTAATCACCCTTGATAACCAAACAGTTTAAATAGCACATCAGGCTAATATAAGCCAGATAGCTAGACCTAGAATGTGTCTAGATACCGAAAGTAGAGAAGATATAACTGCATACCTATTCTAATTCGCGATCATGAAATTGACTGACCAACATAAAAAGGTATCATTAAAGTAAGACTATGATGCAAACTAAGATGACCCTTTAAATTTCTTAATTAACATTTTTTTTGCACTTGATACAAAATTAGAAGCCCTTTAGAAATCCAAACAGCAACTAATAAATTTTATGCAGGCTATAAGCAGGAAATTAAACAATCTCATAAAGACAAACAACCACAAAATAGCGGCAAAAAAATCACAGCATCAAATTTACACAATTTATTTGGAAAAAAAACCCTAGCTAATGCCAACGGAAAGCCTAAACAACTTGTGCAAAAGTTAAGATACTTACTCATTTCATTCATACACAAAGAATCTGTATCATTCGCCTTGACACGACCTGCAACCATGAACAAAAAAAACAAAGAAAAACTAAATTATAGTGAAAAGAATTTCATGTAGAAATTAAAATAAGCCAATTCAAACACCCCCTATAAACCCCTAAGATTAAAACATAACCCTTATCTAGAAAAAAAATCAACAAAAACCCTAAATTAAAAAGTAACCCTAATTTTACCTTTCTTTCACAATTGCCTCATCACATAATGAACACCAAGAAACCAACAAAACCACATAACGAAACCACATAGCGGTGTGTTTTTCGTGTGTGTTGATGTTGGTAAATTGGTTTGTGTGTGTGAAGAAAAAGTAAATTAAACTGTGGGTTTGATGATATTTGAGGTATGGAATGGAGAAGATGGATCTGAGAAACATCTCGAGAGAGAGATAGATGGTGCCTGTGTTTGGTGTGTGCTTTTTTGTTAACAAAGAGAAAGAGACACGTATGGTATACGTGGACATTAATGCATAGTTTTTATAATTTTATAATACACCGGGTTTGGACGGGTCAAGATTTTGTGAGACAAATGGGTCAAACTCGGGTAAATTCCAATAATAAAAAAATCGGACGAATTTTTTAATAATATTTTTAATAATAAAATATTCTAAGCTTTCCCTCTAATTGTATATATTTATAATTACTAATCATAAACTTGATCTATAGGGTTTAATATCCATACGACTTGTTTATGGTTACTAATCATAAATTCAAGTTTTGTGTTGGGGGATGAAAATGACTTGTTTAGGTGGTGGTTAATGGACTAGTTGTGGTGGTGGATGTTGTTATTCTTATGTTTTGAAGAGGCCAGACCAAGGTGTATGTATGGATTTTGTTTGGTGTAAGCAACAAAGTATGAAGAAAATTAAAAAAAAAAATGTTTTACCGGTTAAGAAGGTAACCAGTCACCAAATTATTGATTTTTTTAACGAACATGCAAAAAGAACCTGCGCATATTTTTTTTGGCGAATCGAATTTGAATGAATATTGAATGGAAATGTGTTGTCACTTATTACGGCGAAGCTAATTCGTATGCAACACATGTAGTTTATTTGAGTAATCATTTTTTAACAATCACGGATACGTTATTTATAAAGCGAACTACTTTTAGTATGTATATAAATATAAATATGAATGAAAAATCTGTTTGTAAATAGTAAATACAGTCGTCAATGACAAAAAGTATATGTTATTTATATGATTTAAACTTTCACTGAATTATACGTTCCTGACTCATGTCGTGTATTTCAAAGTTATTAGATAGTTTAGGGTGTGTTTTAAAAGTCTTTTTTTTAAATATCTACCTATCTACCTATTATATAAAATACCTATTATACGAGTATAAAATAAGCTTTCTACGAAATCATCTTCAAACATAAAATCTAAAAAAAACGTGTCCCATAAAAATAATCAAAGTCTACAATTCACTCAGCATTTATTCTTTCATTATTTCCTTTCACAAACAAAACAACACCAAAAACCAATCGTGTAAACAATTCTGGTTCAATCGAATACTCATATCTGCAACTTTTAATCATCTAAACAAGAAACGAATCAAACTATAATGACTCGATCTATTCACTTTCAAAAAAACCCCAATTATTATGAACACAAAAAAACCCCAATTATAATCGAATAAATAATATGATTAAATGGATAGAACCAAAATCTATTCAATTTAACAGGATGTCAATTGATGTTAGCATCAAAATCACCCATTTACAAGGTTAGTGATTCGTTTTATTTCTGTGTTCAAATTAATTCGATTGTTAATGTTTGGTGTTGAATAATCATATACCTTTAAAGTCTCGATTTATAAATTGTGTACTAAGCATAATGATTTTGTCTGAATACGTTTTTTTTATGAATTTAACCATGTAAAGTATTTATTTTTATATTAGGAGATGATACCATATGTTTATGTTGAAAAAGTGGTGAATATGAAGTTTGAATCCTTATGTGTTGGTCAATGGAGTTAAGGAAAGTTCTGAGGTACTACCAAGACTAGAATTACTCGACTTATGTCGTTGTTTTGCAATTCTTGATGTAGTTTGCTTGCATAGTTAATCTATATATTACCTTATTCTGTCGTCACCATGGTATAAATGATACGTATGGTGTATCTATCTATCATTACAGGTAGTTAGAGAACGGTGCGGTACTTTGGTAGTAGAACGGTTTCCTCGGAGTCACATTCATCGAAGTAACAGCATTTTTTATGTTCTTTTATCCGTATAACAAAAACTTATAGCAATTGTATTACGCATCTTTTAGATGTTTTATGTATCAATTGAATTCTATTTTCGATTTGTAATTAGTTTGAGTATGTTATCTTGGTTTTGTTTCCATTCATTTTGAATTTTAAAAAAGGTTGCATACTGAAATCTTACTTGAACTCTTACATATTGAATTTTATAGTCTGGTGGAGTGTACGGAAAGCCTTCATAGAAGAGGGAAAATAGGGTGAGTTCTTATACAGCTTCAGCCACACAAGCTCGCAGACTTTCACTATGTACTGCAAATTGGAATCCTCCAACTTACAGGTTAGTCATGTTAGAACCACGTTATTAATATAAATGGCAAGCAAAAGAAAGGTCTCTCCCTCTTTTTGTCTCTTTGTGTACATAGATATAGTTGGGTTGGGAAACAGTCTAAGTGGGGTAAAATTTGTATATGGGTCAAAATGTGTATCATTGACCCGCCAAGTTATTATACTCTATTTTATTGAACTTCATAAATTAGAAATATGGTGAATAGTGCTACAAAATAATGTGTCACGTATATTACTTGCATTAATACCTGTAAATTTTCAATAAATAGGGATACATCGACGAAACAAGTTGTTTGGGTCGAAATGCAGTCAAGCAGAAGTTGGCTTTTGCTTTATCCGTGCAATCTAGCTAAGAATCTTAGAAGTTGATGATCACGTGAACGTTTTAGAAAGCAATAAACCCGAAAGCGTGGCCTTGAACTGTTTGGGTTGAGTTGGGTAAGGTTGGGTTAGGTTATGTCGTTTTTTATAATAGTTGGGTGAAAACTGCATGCTCATGTCCTCACAACTTCACCAACATTCTTGATTGCTCCAAAGAGCACGTGACCATTGGTAAAAATTGTGTAAGCTAATTACACTTTATTCATATATAGTGTTATTACAAGTTAAGCAATAATATTTGCTTACCATCTGATATATAATATTTACTTATCATAACAAAAAATTTACATACATGGGCAAATTTGATAATGTAATTCAAGGGGTGTAAGGTTGTTGTCTCCGTACAGACTATCGGTGTTAAACCTTAGGGTGACTGGTATTAGATTTATAGTGGTGTTTGGATGTGCCTCCTACATAAACTATTCTTGGTATTAATTATCTTAGAGGTTTAGGATTATGTTAACTAGACCTTGCTTCATAACAGATATGAAAGTTTGGTTTTTAAAGTTTTGTGATGAAATCCAATAGATTATGTGGCAGTCTTAAAGGGTGTACCGTAGTTAGAGGACAGATGGAAGCGCTTTTGATGTCTGAACGTGGTGTGTCCCTCACTGTGAATCTGGTCATTGCTGGAGTCGTGGTCTCCATCTTGGCCACCCCAACTGAGTTGATCAAGTTCAGGTTAGTGAATAGAAGATCACCACTTTCATATGTCACACGTCCTAATTTTCAACTTTCTCGCTTTAATTTTCTTGAAATTTTTTAGAACTACATTAAAAAAATACTTGGAAGTGTTACCCAACACTTTATTTATGTCTTGAGCCACATATTAGTTTTTTTGTACTTTGTTTGTATGTTTTAGACATCATTTAGCATGTAGAATGTATTTTTCAGAAAGTTCAAATGGTGTACATCATATATAACGCTTTATATGAAAGAGATTATATTGATGAAAGTAGGGTTCTAGAAGTCGTTCTATACCGAGACCTTTGCAATATAAAGCATTGTTAAATTGGAGTAGAACCTTATTATACCTTATCTAGAGAGAGAACTTGGAGTGTGATTTATTTTATTCTGATGTTTGTCAAAATCTTGATTGGTTACAGGGTGCAACACGCGTGTTCACAGAAGCTTTATTACATAATTATGGCTTACACATTGTTTACGTCGCCTTACCTCATTGATGTTAGTGAAAGATTTCGATTAGATGAGTGAGTTTTTGAATCCTTAAAACTGTGATTCACACTTTTGTATTTGCAAGCTATATTGTTATTTTCTATACCTTAAATTCTTATATTGTGAATAAATCAAAGACTGTCACTAAATTGGATTACATTTATCACTTTATTGGTTTTCAATACATGTATACTTTTTGTAGTGTAGAATGACAATAGTTAACATGTGAAGATGAGTTGTACTGTTGGAGTCAGTATAAAAGTGAGATATAAGATATAAATTAACCAAACACCCATTGGAGATTTATTTTTTAAACTTATTTAGCTACTGACTTTTGAAAATTTGTTACATCAATTACCCTATGTTAGTTATAAGTATAGACTATGGCCCCTCTTTTAAGGTGTCTAATATTAGATGTTCTTCATATATTTTAGCACATAACAAGTCTTGAAGGTTGCCCGCCTATGGGGCGGGCCTTGAACTTGAAATCAAATTTTGAGTATAAGGTTTATAATGCTACCAAATGAATTGATTTTTAGAAGAAACTCGAATATAATTAGCTGTATGAACTTAAATTATTTGTTTTTTCACAGTTAGTCTGATATCATGATCATATATGTATGTATCAGGAACAAAGGGATGTGCAACACCTTGCTATATTTTTAAACAGGGAATCTAACTTCAAGATAGACGTATAGAGTGATGGAATCTTTCTCGATGAGCTGATCACAGGTCGACACCCACTTGCCCAACTCATGAATGGATGAAATGAATATGTTTTTATTCAGGTAGGTGGTTATTTGTAATGCTTTTGAGCTTCCGTCTAAGTGCAATGGATGATGTAATTGCTTAGGTTATTGTTTTGTTTGGAGAAAGTTAGTACAATATAGTTAACATTTATCTTTTATACGTAGTTGGTTCTGTTTTTTCTGAAATTTCATTTTCATACACGATTGTATGGATCAATGTCTATAAAGAAGTGAGTTTCTCTTTTATTCATTTTTTCCGCAATAAAGTATGTGTACTTTTTTACGGCTATTAAAAATAACCTCATGTTTCGTTTGAATATTTATATCCTTCAAACATTTTACAACTTCTTTTACCTTTAAAAAAATTATTTAAGCTAGCCGCTCATCGGGCGGGCCTTGAGGCTAGTGTGTGTATATATATATATATATATATATATATATATATATATATATATATATATATATATATATATATAGTAAGGATCAAATGAGAAGAAAACTTATAATGAGAATGATAAGAAGAAACCACAATCACACATTTCAGATGCACCTATAAAAATGCATGCATCTCCCCTTAAAATTCTCTTTCCTATTTAAAATGTGTGGCTAGAAATCCTTCTTATTCTTCTTATTATATTTTTTCTTCTCACTTGATCCCTTCCCTATATATATATATATATATATTCACGAAATAAAGTTTATTGTATAAAAAGGTCGTAAATAGTTAAAAGTTGAGGGTATGTTTTGTAAGTTTTATTTTTTTTCTATTTAAATTAAACTTCAACATTTTTTATAAAATCATACGTATGTCAGAAGCATTGCAATATTGGGCTCGTTTTGTTCGCAATTCGAAGATCTTCCCGATGGTATTTTTTTATCATTTTGGGCCGGCGTGAATTTTTTCTTTTAACTTTTGGGTATGTTTTTATTTTTTTATAAGATCATACACACGTTTAAAGCGTATCAATATTGGACTCGTTTTGGTCATAATTTAAAGAGTTGTAATTTTCATTGAAAGTGCGCCATATGTTTGCTACATATTGATAAAGAAAACTTGTTGTATTAAAAAGTCGTAATTAGTGATCCAGGGGCATTTCTGTCCGTATATTTTTTATTTAAAATTTTTATGTAAAAAAGTCGTGAATAATAAAAACTTGAAGGGCCTTTTTGGTAAAAAAAAATTACAAAAAGTTTTTTGAAAAAAGTTATAAATAGTTAAAAGTTGAGGGTCCGTTTTGTAATTTTTTTTACTTTGGGCCAGATTTTGGGCAAAGATTTTAGGCTAATTTTGGGCTAGTTCTTTTACCTAATTTTTTGACCCAGTACTGTAGCACTGTAGCAACACTGTAGAAACTACAGTGCTAAACGGCTGCGTTTTGTACAATAATGAATAATGAACAAGCATGATAGCCCGCGCGTTGCGGCGAAGCTTATTTTTTTGCGAATCGATTACATAAGAAGTGAAGCTTCATTCGAAAGTTTTGGCCCTTTTTTTGTTAACTTTATGTTGCATAAATTTGGTATGTAATTTTACGTGTTTGTACAACTGAAATCTATTGGCACGCGCGTTGCACCGGAGCTATTTTTGTTTATTTTTCTAAGATGCATTATCGTAATTGTGTAGCTAGTAATTTTTTTGTAAGAAGTAAACTTTCATAGATTTGTCCACCATTAGCCTTTAAACTTTAGGGTAGTTTTTAAAGTTAATAGGTAGGTTAATGATGTGTTTTGAAAATATATTTTTTAAATGTATATTAATCGTCGACATTTTTTACAAACATGTACACATCTCAAAAGCATCAATATTGGGCTCGTTTTGTTCATAATTCAGAGGCGCAGTCGTCGGTGTATTTTTTATCAAAGAAGTCGACGGATATCTGTTAGATATTTGTGAAAGAGAGGTTGTTATATAAAATAGTCGTAAATAGCAAAAAGTAAAAGGTTATTTATATAACTTAAACTTTCATAGAATTGCACGTCTTTGACCCTTGCGGTTTATTTTAAAGTTATTAGTTTAAGAGTATGTTTTGAAAGTTTTCTTTCAAAAATATATAGTAAAAGTCAACATTACGTTTCTGACCCCTGTCGTTTATTTTAAAGTTATTAGGTAGTTTATTGTGTGTTTTGAAAGTTTATTTTTTCTTATATATATATATATATATATATATATATATATATATATATATATATATATATATATATTAAACTTCAACATTTTTTTTATAAAATTGTACGTATGTCAAAAGCATTGCAATATTGGGCTCGTTTTGTTCGCAATTCCGCGGGTATTTTTAGACATGTCAATCATTTCTCAAAAAATATATCGGGATGATAGATGTGTTGTAAGTAATAAAAAGTTACATGAGTTTTTGAGTTTTGTTACTATTATAGAGCATAATAATAAGAAATACAGTTGAATCCAATACAAAAGAATGAAAAAAGCATATTAAATAAACTGGAGCCCACAAATACTTATTAACGAAGGAAGTTGAGACTGGGCCAAGGAGCCCACACGGGAGAAGGTAGCCCATATCAATCATTTCTCAAAAAATATACCGGGATGACAGATGTGTTGCAAGTAATAAAAAGTTACATGAGTTTTTGAGTTTTGTTACTATTATAGAACATAATAATAAGAAATACAGTTGGATCTAATACAAAAGAATAAAAAAATCCTATTAAATAAACTGGAGCCCACAAAGACTTATTAACGAAGGAAGTTGAGACTCGACCAAGGAGCCCACACGGGAGAAGGTAGCCCAAAGTCAATACGACGACGTTTATTGCCTAAATGAAAGTACAGAACTGCGAGAACCAGCATAAACCAATTAGATTTTTTTATATATTTATTTTAATTTATTAATTCAAAAGGGTAAAGTGGTAAATTTATATTTATATTTTTATCTTGAATTTTTTAACAAAAAAACATTTTTTAGTTCCTAAATTTTTGGAATTTTTAATTTATTTTTTAGTTTCTAAGTTTAAAAAAAATATTTTTTAGAAAAATTTAGGTGTGCGTATGTGCACTACTTGTAACGTAAGCACTTCTTTTTATTTATTCAAGACGCATGTGTCGTGTAAATTATCAAAGATTGAATGTTATATATTCATGCAATGAGAAAGTAATGAATGTACAATAATCTTCTTAAAAAAACGTTATACATATTGCTAAATATATACATGTGCATCCATCATTTTATACAACATTGGCTTCATACTTAAGTTATGCACATATATTTTCGTCGTCTTTGTTCACTTGGCATGCGTAATCTTGAACCTTGCACATGTATTTTCAATGTCTTTGTTCACTACGTGCACGTATTCTTGAACCATGCACTTGTATTTTCATCGTTTTAGTTCACCACGTAGACGTAGTCTTAAACAAATGAGCATGTATCTTCATCGTCTTAGTTCACTAGGTACACGTAGTTTTAAACCATGCACATGCATTTTCATCGTCTTAGGTCACTAGGTACATGTAGTTTAGGACCATGCACATGTATTTTCATCGTCTTTATTATAACTATCTTCTCGTTGGATAGTATGAAAATACATGTGCACTCTTCATATCGCTCATCATACTCGTACCTATAACCACAAACAATTAGTAAACGACTTATTTAATCATAACTAACAAAACACATATGCACAATTACATGTAAGTTGCAACTTAAATGTACACAATGTACATATGTTTTATAGTAATANNNTTGGGCTCGTGTGTAATGTGATCACAAATGAGTTTTTTTCAGTGTTTTAAAACCCGGTTTGACCCGGCCGGTTGAACCGGTTGACCCATGACCCGGTAGAGTGATCAGATGCCTGTTTTGGCCGAAAAACCCGGTTGAATTGCCGGTTAAACCGGTTGAACCCTGTAATGAACTTTTTTGTTTTCTACTACATAATCTAGTAGTTTAACACTTGGGATTATATATCATTTAGTAACAAAATTAGTCGATATCTTCGCGTTAGTTGATACCAACAATTAGTATGTCAGGAG
>BQNB010123814.1:4830-20035 GCA_026074375.1 Tanacetum coccineum
AAAAAAGTAAATAAACAGTAAAGTGAACAGTTATTGTTGTAGAATGTTACCGTTGTTGGAGAGGAGAGGACGATAGCAGCGATGATGATGAGGAGGAGGACTGGAAGTGTTGATCGGAGACACATTTTCGCCATGGAATTTGTGATGAATAAAAAGTTGAAGTTGTTTTTTATGGAGTGAGTGAGTGGAATAAGTGACAAATGATAGAATACCAAGATTGACCAATTTTGTTTACTAATCTTGAAATTATAAAGAGTTTTTAAAGTGAGGTAAGCTTTTGTGTAACATAAACAATTCTCAATTTTAACTCAAGGACCTATACTTGAAATCAATCGAAACATTTTATTTTTAAAAAGTTTTTAAAATTCAGACTTTTAACTTACTATTTTAAAAATATAAGGTTATGCAATTTTAATCATCCATCACATTTTAAAGAATTACATATTAGAGTAACATGTGTCACTTTTTAATTAAAAAATCACATTTATTTTTAAATTAAAATATTTTTTTTATCTATTTATTTTTTCTATAAGTTAATTTCATCATATTTTTTAAAAATTTGTGTTCTTTAATTCAATATTCATTTTCATATATTTTTATAAATTTTTAGTTTTTTTTCATTTTTAGTGTCGTCGAAACCGCTGCTTTGCGCGGGTACCATGCTAGTAGGTAACTAAACAGGCTACTTGTGTAAATCACCACCACTGCATGATTTATCTTCCGCTCTGGCCAAATGGGCCATCGATTCAACACACCAATGGACACCGGTTGTCTGACACTGCAACACAGTTGCTGTCATTGCAGTCACACCCCCAAATATCGTTGCGGAAAGGTAATCGAGGTACGACTTCATAGTACAAGAAACACAAGGATATAAAGAACGACCTCTATATGAGCCGTTTTCAAAAAGCATTCATTTGATACATTCGGATAAATAAGTTTTCACAAAATACATCCCATATTTTTCACACCAAATAGTAAATAGTTTTGTAAGATATCAATGAATTAAGTTTATGGACAGGGAAAATCTCTATGTGACGGCACCGCAATGGGAGACTCTTACAATGAACTCCCTGATGATACACCATGATGTTTGCAAATTTATGGACCTGAGAGAAATACATGCTCAAACGTCAACTTAAAGGTGGTGAGATCATAAGGTTAAAATAAGGTATAAAGTTTGATCACAAGATTTTCAAGTTATGCGACTATTATAACAAATACAATATCACACCAAGCTCATACAACCGAAGCCTTAAGTAAAAGTTCAAAGTTGTTGCGCAAGAGAAGTTTTCCCCGGATAGGTGTGTTGCCATAAACTAAGTTCCTCAATAAATGTGTCGTAAAGACCAGTACAAGTCGGTCAAGTGAGAGCTACCAACACTCGGACGGAGTTCAACCTAATAGATCTATACACAACATTCGCAGCTCATAACAAAATAATAACGGTTCATGATGTGGGGACTTCATGGCAATAAGGAACTTTAGGAAATAACGTTAAATGTTTTAAGTACTTGTGTTCGTAAGTAAAATCAAGCAATTATTCTCACCCCAAGTATTCCAAAACAAGTAAAAAGTGGGGCTATAAAATCACCTTAAGTAAATAGTGATTAATGGTAGAGTATGAGAACAAACGAGTCTAAGTATCCTAACTGCACCTAATTTTAATATAAAGGGCTCAATCTCTGCCTGAATCTCTGGATCAATATCCTGCTCTAAATGAGGCTCCTTATTACCCCTGACAATAACATCATCCCTCAAACTAGTCTCTCTAGGATCTACCTCTACATCTGCCAAATAACCAGAATCCCTAACCCTCTTAGGCGATGGTATCAAATCAGCACGGACAAGAGATAAAGCTCCGGATACAAGTGGTAATGCAGGTACAGATGCCATAGGGGACTTACGTCTCTTGCGAGATGGTCTCGCAAAAGTACTTGGTAAATCAGGAGAAGAATGATCTGACAATGAGTGTCTCGAAGAAGAATCAGATGAAGCATCCGATTAAAAATCTGATGATGCCTCTGATGACGAATCTGAAGAAGAATAATCGGCAGAATGTCTCACAGCAAGACGATGAGTGGGTAACGGTCCAACCCTCTTCCTTGCAGTCATCATGTGTACCGACCCATTTAGATGGTAGCGGTACGGTCGACCATGAGGAATAGGTTGTCCAGGTGCTAGAATCATAACTCAATGACGAGGTATGACAGATGATCTCTGGATAAAAGAGGTAATCTCAGTGAAAGGCATACCATGGGTAGGTGATGGTGGTGTATCTGGTGAATCACTGTCTGTGGTGTCATCATCCGATGATAAAAATGGTGAGGTAGCTGGTAATGGTGGTATATGGTCTGATGATGGATCCTCAGATGGATCAGACTCTGAATCAGATGCAGGTGAGTAATCAGGAGACGCTGGTGTATAATCTGGGGATGGTGGTATAGTAGGTGCTATGATAGGTGTCTCTGTGGGTATCACTGTAGTGTCAGTCTGAGTAGTGGGTGGAATAATCACTGGTGTAGTGTCGGGAATAGTGGTAGGGATGGTACCGAACAAGATAACTCATCCAGCAGGTGTCCCCACGCTACCCTCAGATGAGTCCGAAGAAATCGAGATAACTGAAATAGTCATGACCTGCACAAGCAAAGTTTATATAAATCATCTTTATATCAACCATGCATGATGCAACATATGAATGGGTGAATGGGTAACTGAATGAATGCAAAATGAACGAATGAATGCGCGGATCATCGAGTACGGCATGATGGGATGAAATAAGGAATACTTATAGTAATATTAGATATACTTAGTATTTAATACGTAATATTATCTACGTAGTATTTATTTATGCATACGTACTATGTAAAATCACGTAAGGCACATAATCACGTAGGATCACATACTGGTTATAGTCCAGACCTAGTTTATACTACCTGGTTCTCTATAACCTTGGCTCTTGATACCAAACTGTCACACCCCCAAACGGGCCCTAGACGGAATACGTGTCCGGAGGCGTGACGCTCCTGGATATCTCAAGTACAAAGCATAAAGAACGACCTCTAAGGGTACGTTTTGAAAATAAACACCGTTGCGTAAAATTTAAAATAATAATAATTTTTACATCGATCAAATTAAAAGGGATTTAAAAGACAATACGCGGAAGCTTAAATGAGTTCAACAACGGTATTTAAAGACATAGATAAATCTCTGGTAAACCGGTATAGGCAAATAGACTTCACATAAGTCAAGCAACGACATCCATGCTAAGCACCTGAGAAAAACATGCTTAAAACGTCAACATAAAGTTGGTGAATTCATAGGTTTAGTTCAAACGTTGTTATAGTGGACCACAAGATTTCAAAACATATGCGACAGTTATAACAGATACAACTTCACATAAAGAGGTATTTACGTTGCACTAAGCTCATGACACCGAAGCTAATTCTGAACGTAGCATATAACATGCCAAATGATTGCTTGCCCTTCCAGGTGTCCGACCAAAGACCACCTAACTAGATTCGACATGACATATATCCGTTAGTCCTTGGACAACTCGAACTAGTGAGCGCTACTCACCCGGATAGGGATAATTAGTCCCAATAGATCTATTTATTCACTCGCGCTCCCTCAACCGGTCCTTCGGTCAAGAAATTAACAGTTCATGATAGTTCGGGCAAATAGTGGTCTAAACGCTACTTAGGCAACACGTAAACAGGGAAATCTCACGTATAGTACTTGTGTCCAATTTTAAAAACAAGCAATGTTTCTCACCCCAAGTTATAAAACATTTATTCAAAACGAGTAAAAGAGTGGGGCTATGAACTCACCTTGATGATAAGGTAAAGAGTATACGTCAAAAGTAGGGTCACTCGGAATGAACAGTGGTACACGGGTATGACCTAGAAGAATGCGGGTTTTGATTTAGTCTCAGAAGGTTAACGTATGTGGTTGATGCATGAACGTTTATTATTCATTTTTGGTAAACGTTATCTGTGTATTAAAAACATTAGTGATCGGTTTTTATGAAAAGTCCTAAGTTGTAAGTAAGTACGTATATAATATTATATTAATTATATAAATATAATATTATATTATTATTGACGTATAAATAAACTTGTTACTTATAATTTGACATTTCCAAGTCGTTAAGTAATTTAGTCAAAACATTTTATTATTTATGTTTTCTAAATAATTTCTAAGTATAAGATTTTTACAAAATTTCGGCATGACCCGTTCGTGTTTACTAATTTTTCCAAAGTAGTAGACTTTATCAAAAACCAATTTCAAACCACAAGTTACATTTTACAACTCAACACAATCGTTTTCCATTTAGAACAAGTCCAACGAGTCACAAAAACTCTTATTGGGCTTTTAGGCCCAATAAGCCTCTTTAATCACCAAAGTACGAAATAAATAAGTCCGATATACTAAAAGATAACAAACAAGTTCTAGGTTCATCAATAAGCTACCACAAGCTCATAATAAGCCAAGACAAATAAGCCGAACCCATAAGCTTATGAACAAGCTTGGGCCGTGGGTTTATGTTATGGGTGACGTGGGCTTTAAAGCCCATTAAGCCGTATTTGTGCTTATGTGTTAAGCCAAATAAGCTTAATGTTTTACCCTTACAAAATAAGCTAGAAATAAGTATACTAAATTTAAGTCACAAGAAATAAGCTTAAGAAATATTTCTTTATGTTTTCCTATTTATTCGTGTATATGTATGTGCTAAAATAAGCTCAAAATACTCAAACAAGCTCTCAAATAAGCTCTTATATGTAAGCCGAATACAATAAGCTCAATAGTATCAATATTATTACATGAAAATAACCACAATTACAAAACTATTATGTTCCTTTTTATAAAATTCGACCCATAGATATACCTTTTTAAGGTTTATGTATTTTCAAAATCATTCTTTTTACAAAACAAGTTGTACAACCAATGTTTATGCATCAAGAGAAATAGAAAAGTACAAGTTATTTGAAGATTGGAAGACTTACAAAGAAGAATGGTATTTAAGGATGAACAAAAAATGATTAACACACACACACACACACTTACACACCTTGTGTGTGCCAATCGGTTAAGGGACAAAAATAGGGGACCAAAATGACCCTCCTATCACATTAATCCTAGTACATGTCCTAACCTTAATTCAAGCTACCATGTCTAGTGAATTTGATTTTCAAAATTTGAATCCTATGCATGCATACATGCATCTCCGGTTATGAACAAGGCCAGGAGGACCAAAAATGGTTTCCACTATTCTAGGTAACTAGTGCTCATTTATTAATTAATTTCCAACGCCTTTGCATGCACATGCATATGCATAAATTAAAACACGCATCACGTACATAACGAAACGAGTAACGGTATCACGGAATATTACAAAATTTTAAACATTGCCTTAAAACATAAAAACGTGTCTATTGCCAAAATACTACAGCGTTTGGTGTCCCGGTTCGCTCTCGGTGACGATTCTCAGATAATAACGGAACAACTTCCCGGTTAACCGGTAAAGCTAAACGAAACTTTTAAAAATTCAAATTACTAAACGGAAACTGCTAAATTATTAAACA
Source organism: Tanacetum coccineum (assembly GCA_026074375.1). NCBI lineage: Eukaryota > Viridiplantae > Streptophyta > Magnoliopsida > Asterales > Asteraceae > Tanacetum > Tanacetum coccineum. The sequence continues at coordinate 10,416 of BQNB010123814.1, forward strand.
AAAATTCTCAGGGTGTCACATTCTTTCCCCATTAAAGAAGCTTTGTCCTCAAAGCTTAGGACGCAACCTCTGCTGCGGGTGCAGAGTTGGTGAAAAGGTGCGGGTATTTCTTTTGCATTTGGTCTTCACGCTCCCAGGTGAACTCAGGACCCCTCCTAGAGTTCCAGCGTACTTTGACAATCGGAATACGACTCTGCTTCAGATGTTTGACCTCACGGTCCATGACCTCGACATGTTCTTCGATGAAATTCAATTTGTCGTTAACTTGGATCTCATCCAACGGTACAACAAGCGGTTCATCGGCCATGCATTTATTCAATTTCGAGACGTGAGACGTACTATGAACTCTGCTCAATTTCTTTGGGAGTTCAAGACGATAGGCAACGGTTCCTATTTTAGCAATGATATTAAAAGGTCTAATATAACGAGGGTTCAACTTTCCCCGTTTTCCAAAACGTATCACTCCTTTCCAAGGAGATACTTTAAACATAACCTTATGTCCTACTTGAAACTCAAGAGGTTTTCGTCGTACGTCGGCATAACTCTTTTGACGATCACGGGCGGCTTGGATACGACTCTTGATTTGAACTATTTTCTCGGTTGTCTCGTGGATGATCTCTGGGCCAGTGAGCTGACTATCTCCAACTTCAGCCCAGCAGATAGGTGATCGACACTTGCGCCCATACAACGCCTCAAACGGAGCAGCCTTAATGCTGGTATGGTAACTGTTGTTGTATGAAAATTCTACCAACGGTAAGTGTCTATCCTAACCTTTTCCAAAGTCGAGTACACAGGCACGCAACATGTCATCCAACGTCTGAATGGTTGATGAGTGAGTATTTGAATGATGGAGATCATTTCGTATGAACTGGAAACAATTGATATAACTTTCAGTTTAGTAACGTAAAATTAATTAATCAGCTATAAATCCTATTTAACTCTAAGGGAACCTTAGTTTACTTTAGGTAATCGCGGGACTCTTAAATTAAATACGGGTAAACTCAAATCTTGCGCTTTTAGGGAAATTTCCGTAAAAATTATTTTATTCTATACTTACTATTACGGGGGAACAGAATTCCAGGTGACTATACGGGAATAGCAACTTAATTTACTAACTACCGTATATTATAGAAAACAATATGAGATTGCGAATAATTAAATTAAAAATGTAAAAATTGTAATTTCTTTGTGTTAAGTTAATTTGACAATTAATAAAATCAAAGAAATATACTAAAACGGAGGTGACCTTTGATGTTAAATCTAGTAATAGGCGTATAACGGGATAACCAAAACAATCGCACCTCGGTTTATTAAATGGGCTCTAACTCTAGAAATAACTGAAGACGATATTTATTAGAGAAATCAATTAAGGCCTATACCAATGCTAAACTTTTTTAGTATTGTTCCCTAGTACTTCATAAATGACTACAAAGATACATATTTTTGTACACAATATCAAAGGTATAAATTGTGGATTTCTTTATAATTTTTGGACTTTGTTTAGTGTCATGATTTATTGTAAAGATTAATACGCATAAATTAAAAATGTAAGGAAATAGAACATAGACAAAAAATAATAGTATAAAAAATTCGTCGCTTTTGAAAATATAAAATTAAAATTATAAGTATTGAGGGGGATGTTTACACGATTGTGAGAAGTTTAGGTTTTATTTGTTATCTTTGGACTTAAATATTTTACCGTAAAAAAGTTGTTAAGTTGAGAAATATGCCGCTATTTTTTAATACTGAATGCATATTAAAAGTAATTTATACTAAATTTATAATTTTAAGACCTAAATTTAATTATGTTGTTGATCATTAAAAATTAAAACATAAATATAGAAGTGATATCAACTATCAGGGGACGACATACTGGAACAAAGGACTGTGGGATTATCAGTATACCGTGTAAATCAGCTGGCGGTAATCTTATACATTACCAGGGTACTAACAAATTGGTAACTAAAAAGACAATAGAATTTACATACTAGGCCCCTTTTAGTGGGTTGTGACCTCAGAGATTTGCCTACATCTCTCGTCAAGCTACCATTTACTGCTTGTTGATGCAAAAGGCTCTAAAGAAAATGCCATTCGTTAATAAAGCTGTGGGATTAGGCAGAACAAATCTACATTTCTCTAGACTGATCGGTGTATAAGCTGATATTGAACTAGAATATAAGGCCAAAATAACTAAGCGTTTGCGACTGCATTCAGATAAGCGTCTATTATTTGCTTTATGGCTGACTTGTTTCCTTCGCTTTTGGCGGTTTATGCTAACCTAAAAGCTAGATCTTTGCGGGGAACAGTTAATAAGGACAGATGGGGAGTCCTTACTCATTTACGCTACGCCTAACTGATTATCGCTCCTAAAAGTAAGTCTAGAAACTCGATGTTACCCTATACTGAATGTTTTAATAAGTGGGAAAACAGAAAGACACGAGCGGCCCATACATCGGTGTAATTTCGTTTATAGGTTCGCTAGTATATAAAGCCGACGAGCGCAGTTTACACATAACCATATTGAGTACTTAATTCTAGGTAAGATTTTTGATTTAATTTTTAAACATTCATTTATGCTTTAAATGTGAGCGCAAAGTTACGCCAGTGCCTGCTTGACTATACGCAACTGGTCATAAAAAATTTAGATAATTCGCGGTAAATGGATTTTTAGATTATATCTACAAGGCGTTAACTTAACGCACACTCTGGTATCTTCACCCTAGTAGGTTTAGATGGACTTTTCAAATATCAACTAAGTACTCGATGCGGTCTTAACTTAGATGCTGTGCCGCAGATAAACCTGGTATACACAAAGGCCTCCCTTTCGTGTCACTTTTATTGATCTAGTTTCGCATAATTAATAATAACCAGAAAATCAGGAAAACTTGAAATGTTTGACAGTACCTGTCTATCAATATGGTTAAACAGACTTACACTTCACCTGGCATGTGATTGTTTAGATAGGAGGGTCTTAAATACATAAGGGAAGTCAGAAGTACTGACGGCAATACGTCTTAGAGTTAGAATTATGGCATCATTAAAATGACAGTGGAACACTATTAAAGGGAACGCCTGTGGGGCTTTTTGGGCTTATGAAATAAGCTCTTATGAGCTTTTTAGCCAAAACAAACCACAAACAGATTAACAAGGGATGCAAATGAGCTTATTTTCAAAGATTGGGCTTCTAATGAGGACTTAAACCTGCTGAATATGGGGCTTGAAAATGGGGGTTTTCAAAGATCATGCATACAAACTCTTTGACTTATATTGTCAAATTAAAGGGACAGCAACAAGTGGTTGGGTAAATTGCTAGAAACAACAACAACAAGCACAAAAATAGTGTGCTTAAGCTGCATAAGCAGCTTGAGCCCTTAAGCTCAATTTTGCTTATTCAAATTTTGACAGAGGACAAAAGGGGCACAAAAACTTATTTTTAAACTAAAAATGGTGATTTAAATGGCCTAATAAAGCCTACACACTCAGCCAAAGTTGGCTGAGTGTTTGTGACCCATAATAGACCCCATATGACCCATTTTGAGACTAAACCAAACACCCCCTTATTTTATAAAAAAGGCTTTTTAACTGGTTTTTGGGTGAAAGAAGGTAGATATAATTGATTACAAGCTCATTTTAATAACTTTTAACACATATTTAATCAATCTAAACAGAATTTAAACAACTTGAATTATACTTGAAATTTCGACAAATGCAATAACAAGAGAACTCTTAATAAAAACTTCCAAGAAATACAACTTAACACGTTTTAAATAAACTGAATACAATAACTATGAAGCAAACTTAATTAAATTTAAACTAAGAAAGTAAAAACAAGATTTTTTCTTTTTTGGCTTGTTCTTTTTTTTCTTTTATAGAAGTCCTTTTGCCTTCTCTTTGTCTTGGGTCGTGTTTGCTGTGAGAGTACAAACTCTTCAAAGCAATCCTAGCCTTCTCTTTGTCTTGTCTTCATCTCAACCATTGAAGGGGGTGCGGGTTTTTGTGTATGTTGAACTGGAAAGGGATATAGGGGTATTGGGGAGGTGGGAATGGGTAGGGGTGAGCTGTGATGGTACTTGGGATAGTGGTTTGGAGCTAGAAACCGTGGGAAGAGGCGGTTTGGGTTTGGCGGGAAGGGTGGTTCGAGTACGTTTGTGGTTAGCAGGTTTAAAAGGAAAGTATGGGGAAGAGGCAAGAGTGCCCCACTTCTGTCATCAACCTCATAAGTCCAGCCCAGTTCATGGCATATGCAGCATCAACACCAATTGTTCTCTTATGAGAGTTCCACCAAGTCAAAGCACTGTCCTGTAGTGTGCATGTAGAATATCTATCACTTGAGGTACTTCTGTGGACAAGTACTGTTGTTGGGAACACAGTCTCCATTTCTCGAACAGCGGTCAATCCGATTACAACGCCTTTGGTTATTGAGAAATTATGTGGCTTTCACTTTAAGAAGTCTTAGAAAGTGTACTCTCTAGCCACTGGCATGAAACCCTCAATTGTTTCATACATGATTCCCATTTCTATTTCCATTTTTGTTTTCTCCATTCCCTCCATTTCCATTTCCTCCGTTACCTCAATTTCCATTTCCTCCATTTCCATTTCCTCCGTTACCTCCATTCATATTTCCTCCATTCCTACCTTCTTGTTCGTCCCCATTCTCATTCAGGGGTTCAAGGGTCCTTGTGTCTTTACGAGCCTCCATTTCTTTAGCTACTCGGCGAGTAACCATTTCTTCAACCTCCTCATGGGTCATGGACGCTCCAGATCGGGTGTTAGTCATCTTCCTACAACATGACAACGTAATACTCGATGAGATTTCTAGGTGATGCAAGATCACTAACGATGTTAAATAAAATTTACAGTTAATTCACATAGAAAATACATGATCAAAATTTATTATGGGAAACATCGTTTAATGCGTGAGCAAAAGCATATGTAACATATCCATGACATCTTTCATAGATTAAATACTTTTTCATATCATCGAACATTAGTGATTACATCACATTGGTTTCAAAATACAGAAAATACGAGTTTTTAACACTACGGTTATCACTAAACGCTACTGCTTAGTACTACAACACTAATGAACATATCTAAGGACGGTAGCCCATGTTCTTCCTAGAACACGCCTCAAATCTGCCAACTCTCACTCGATCATAAAATCGATACGTTCTTTATCTGCCTCAGCTCTCTCATGCATATGTGACCATGCGCGCTGGGAGTCGGTAACTCTCTTACCTCTCAAACATCGCGGTGTTTTGGCCTCATGTTATCCTTTCCAATCAGAACCGCTCAGTCAATAGCAGTGACTGTTGACTACCAACCACAAAATCCTATGTCCCTGCTCCCTCTAGACACCCTCAATAACCTGTATACGATGGACTGGGATAGCCTCTGTGTGATCATGGAACCTCTAAACCAAATCTCCCAATGTCTTATACGTAACCTTTACTGCTCCCTCCTGAGCAGGCTCAGGGGTATCCTCTGGCATCACATGATGCATAATCCTCTCAACTCTGACCTCAACCGGGCCCCTCATACCTATCTCCCTCTCCTCTCGATCAACAACCTCAACTACAACTCTAGCATCAATCCCTCTATCTCTAAGAGCATCCGCATAAGGGAATACAATCTGTCAATCTAAGCATAAATCTCGGGTGTCAATCTCAAATCTCAATTCGCTCCTCACGACATCAACATCCATCTCTAAATCAGCCCCTCTAGATCTAGACGGCTCAGAACTCTCATTCTCAACGTCAACTCCCAAACCAACCTCTCTAGGTACGGATAGCTCAAAACTATCCTCTGAATAACCCTCTAAATTCATAGCTGTCTCAGGACTCCTAATCCTTTTAGGCGATGGTATCAAATCAGCACGGACATGAGATAGAGCTCCGGATACAGGTGGTAATACAGGTACAGATGTCATAGGGGACCTATGTCTCTTGCGAGATGGCCCCGCAGAAGTACTCGGTAAATCAGAAGAAGAATGATCCGACAATGAGTGTCTTGAAGAAGAATCAAATGAAGCATCCGAATGAAAATCTGAAGAAGAATGATCAACAGAATGTCTCACATCAAGACACTGAGTGGGTAACGATCCAACCCTCTTCCTCACAGTCATTATGTATACCGACCCATTAAGATGGTAGCGATACGATCGACCATGGGGGAATAGGCTGTCTAGGTTTGCTATAAGATTCATAACTCGTAGACGAGGTTTATGCTTTGAAATGTGATCTATTGTTAGAAGATGGTAATCTCAAGGAAAGTGTATGTACCATAGGTAGGGATCGGTGGTGTATATGGTGTTTTCAATGGTTGTTGGTTCTGTCGTCAGCCGATGATAAAAATGGTAAGGTAGCTGGTAATGGTGGTATTTGGTCTGATGATGAGATCTTCGATGGCACAGGACCTCTGTCATCAATGCTGTGATGAGTATTCAGGAGACGTTGTGTATATTCCGAAGGATAGTGGTATTAGTAGGTGCTTAGGTTTGGGTTCTTTGTGGGTATCTCTGTAGTGTTTGTCTGAGTTGTGGGTGGATATTCATTGGTTGTGTGTCGGGAATTGTGGGTGAGATGTATCCAGATTAACAGAGAGAACTCGTCCGCAGGATTGTCCCCACACTAACCTCAGATGAGTTGAGAGAATTCGAGATAACTGAAATAGCCATGACATGCACATAGCTAAAGTTGATTTATATCATATTTATATCAAAAATGCAGGATGAAAAACTATGAATGGGTGGGAATGGGTAACTGATTGGAATGCAAAATGATCGAATGAATGATGTGAGTCAACGAAGTACGTCATGATGAGGATGAAATAACAAAATACCTATTAGGTAATTATTAGATATACTTTAGTATTTAATACATATTTTTTATTTACGTTCAGTCTTAATTTATGTTTACGTTACTATGTAAAATCTCGTAAGGCACTTATTTCAAGTAGGATTCACATACTGGTTATAGGTCCAGACCTCGTTTATACTACCTGGTTCTCTATAACATTGGCTCTTGATACCAATCTGTCACACCCCAAACGGGCCCTAGACGGGAATACGTGTCCGAAGGCGTGACATTCCTGGATATTCTCAAGTACAAGCATAAAGAACGACCTCTAAGGGTACTAATTAAAAATAATAAAACACGTTGCATAAATTTAAATTAATAATAAGTTTACATCAAACAAATTTTAAATGATTTAAAGTTTTAAAACGCGAAGCTTAATAAGATTCAAACAACGTATTTAAGATAACATAGATGAAACTTGAAAAAGGTTGGCTATTAGAACTTAATATAGATAGGCAACATCTTCCAAGCTATGCATTGAGGAAAAACATGCTTAAATGGTTCAACATAAAGTTGAGTGGAATTCATAGTTTTAAATTGTGTTGTAATAGTGGACACAATATTTTACAGGCATGCGGGCAGTTTTTATAACATAATAAACTATTCACATAAAGAATTTACCGGTCGCCTCTTAAGCTCATGACACCGATCTAATTATGAGACATAGCTTTCATATAGCTATAGGTTGCATTGCCCTAGAGGAAATCCGACCTAAGATTTCCTATCCGAAATTCGACATGACATATATCCGTTTAATCGGGCGACCCGTGGGTAGTAAGTGCGACTTACCCGGATAGGGATAATTAGTCCCAATAGATCTATTTATTCACTCGCGCTCCCTCAACCGGTCCTCCGGTCAAGAGATTAACAGTTCATGATAGTTTTGGGCAATAGGAGGTCTAGCGCTACTTAGGCAACAACGTTAAACAGAGGAAAAAAATTTCTCATGAAAAATACTTATGTCGATTTTAAAACAAAGCATTGTTTCTCACCTCAAGTTATGGGCTATAAAACATTTATTCAAAACGAGTAAAAGTGTGGGGCTATGAACTCACCTTGATGATAAGGTAAAGAGTATACGTCAAAAGTAGGGTCACTCGGTACGATCAGTGGTACACGGGTATGACCTAGAAGAAAAATTACTTGTAGGTACTGTGGAGTAATGAGCGTCCGTTGGAGAACAAAGAGTTGAACGCGATCATTGGCGCATGGTTTGCATTGTGGCGATATTAGACCTAGATAATTATGTTGAATTATAGTGTTTTTCTTTATGGTTATTTGTTGAATTCTAGTGATCTAATTTGATTTGAATTTTGTATCTGCTTTATGTTAAGCTGAATTGAGGTTGTCTTTATTTATTTTAATTTGTTGATTTTGACATTTTTGGTCTATCTAAATCAGTTTATATATATTTGTGTATTTATATTTTTTTATTTTGGTGGGTTAAATTTGTAAATTTTGGAATTTATTAAAGAATTCCAATTTTTTTTTTAAATAGATTAAAAAAAGACAGGTTTTGAGATAAAAACATATCTTTTTACTCTATATAAAGACAGGTTAGATGTTTTCATAAAGACATGTTGCGAGAGAACCAGTGTTCATTTTCAATAAAACATGTGTGTTTATTTTAATATGGAGATCAATTCTTAGGGAGAGAACCGATGTCGATTCTTCTAATAGAGACTGGTTGCATAACCGGTTTTCATTTGTTTCGATAATGGAGATACCCCCCTTCGGAGAGTGGTTCCAAAACCACTCTTTATGGGCTATTTTGACCAGTTTCTATGGCTTTTTTTGTAGTAGTGTGTTATGGGTGACGTGGGCTTTAAGGCCCATTAAGCCTTATTTGTGCTTATGTGTTAAGCCAAATAAGCTTAATGTTTTACCCTTACAAAATAAGCTAGAAATAAGTATACTAAATTTAAGTCACAAGAAATAAGCTTAAGAAATATTTTTTTATGTTTTCCTATTTATTCGTGTACATGTATGTGCTAAAATAAGCTCAAAATACTCAAACAAGCTCTCAAATAAGCTCTTATATATAAGCCGAATACAATAAGCTCAATAGTACCAATATTATTACATGAAAATAACCACAATCACAAAACTATTATTTCCTTATGTTCCTTTTTATAAAATTCGACCCATAGATATACCTTTTTAAGGTTTATGTATTTTTAAAATCATTCTTTTTACAAAATAAGTTATACAACCAATGTTTATGCATCAAGAGAAATAGAAAAGTACAAGTTATTTGAAAATTTGAAGACTTACAAAGAAAAATGGTTTTTAAGGATGAACAAGGATCAAGAACAACCCAAACATTGTTTATTTTATACCCAGATGATCTTAAATGATCAAACCTTCAACTTGTCTTCAAATGTAAATGATTGAAAGTGAAAAATGTATGGTTTTGTATATGTTTGTGCTGTGTGTTTTAGAGAGAAAGCATAAGAGAAGTGTTTTTGTGTGTGTGGAAAATGAATGAGAATGAATGATCTCATGATGCAAGACAAGATACACACACACCATTACACATATGTGTGTGTGTCGGCTAGGGTATAAAAGGAGAAGGGGGACCAATTTAATCCACCTATCAAATGGTTTCTTAGTACTAGGTTGTTCCCAAAATGATAGAATGTTGTCTAAGAATGTTTATTCAAATTTTTGGCATCCTAGGAGCACATGGGTGTTTGTTCGATGCATATATAAGCCTAAGGGGGACCAAAATGGTCTCCACAACTCTAGGAAAGCATAGTGCTT
>BQNB010123815.1:0-20035 GCA_026074375.1 Tanacetum coccineum
TTCTCCCCCTCAAAAATAGCATACCATATGATATTTTTGATATTAATGGATTAAAATAGCTATATGAGATTTTGAAAACATGTGGGAGAAAACGGATATAACATGATTATGATTTGGAACCTTTCTGAATGTTCTGAACAAACTAGTTGTGTCTAAGGATGTCGATATCTAAAACGAATGGTCAGTAGATTGCTCACTCCTCATCCTGTTAAATTCAGGAAACGGTCGTAACCGGACACAATATTTACCATTTGTATGCTTATCGATATAAACACACTTGACAACAACTATTTTTATATCGATTATTATTCATTTGTTCAAAACATGTTCCATTATTCTCCCCCTCAATAATTAAACACTTCATTTTGTATACCACCGTAATTATATTGAAGGATAGAGTTAAGATGACGTGGTATATCACTGAAGAACCACTTTTGAATCCGCTGAATGTTTTGGATACATAAATTTTAACTTTTATGAGATGTATCCAACAACATTAAAGGCGTTTAATTTTTAAAAACTCCCCCTCAAAAATTGATCCATTTATAAAAATGATTTGAATTTTTAAAGTATCGAGAGAAGGGAGTGTTGAACACACAATTTTTGAAAGATTTTGAAAAATCTTTTTGATAAAATCTTGAAAAATTATGTTCAACATTTTCAAAAGCATTTACTTGAGCTAAACTCAAGTCCGAGAAGGTGAAAGCTTCTCGTTGTTAGGATAAATGCACAAAAATGTACACTTTCCTTTATTTGAAGAACGAGTCCTAAGCTGACATTTACTTAGAAGTCGTATGTCCCGAGCATACTTTTTGAAAAGATGTTGATAAAAAATTGCTCGGGACAAAGAAGATTTCTCTTCTTTTAAAGATAAAGCGCACTGAAACGTACACTTCCCTTTTATTTGAAGACCGGGTTGCAATCTGACATTTGATTACAAACCATTGACATCGAATTTAGACAACAACCTTTGGAACCCATTTAAGCACGGTGCTAACGGGTTTGCCAAGTTTTGAAAACCATTTTAAAGTTGTGTCAATTCGATGTAAAGATGTTGAGTTCCAACGAGGGCTTGAAACCGGTGTTTCATTTGAAAACAACTCTCGTGGAATCAACGGAGATTTAAAATTCCTTTTGATTTTCCATTGATTATTGAAACTCGGTGTTTCTTGAGGATTTTTAAATCTTGTTGATGAAGAAGATTTCCATTTTTTATTGTCATTTGATGAAACATTCCGAAAATTTATTTTTGCATCGTTTGAAAATCTTCCTTTCTTGTTGTTGGTCGAAGCAGAGTCATTCTTGTTTTACATTGAAAGCATTTCTGATTTGGAATATTTGAAAGATTTTGAATGACTTTGCTTTGGTCTCCACACTTGTTTTACCGGTGTAAAACAAGAGTGTGGAGTTACAAAAACTTGATTTTTTCCTTTTAAAGTACTTGTCTTAAAACTCTTTTGAGAAGTAGATGCTTCAAAAGTTTGAGACTCCTTAAATTGCCTCCACACTTGTTTTACCGGTGTAAAACAAGAGTGTGATGTTTCAAAAGATTGATTATTTGCATTTGAAGCTCTTGTCTTAAAACCTTTTTGAGGAAAAAATGTTTCAAAACTTTGAGATTTCTTAGAAAACTTCCTATCTTTTTGTAAAGAATAGGTTGTAAACTGAGAAACCCTTCTTAAAAACAGTTTTGAGGATTCACCCGTGTGAACCTTTTCCGAAACACTTTCTTTAGGTTTTGAAGATTTTGAAACATTGATGTTCCATTTTTTCTGATTAAGAGAATCAAACTTCACTTATAAAGCATTATACGAAGTTCTCAACTCATGATATTCTTTTTGACAAGAATGAATATCTTGTGATGCCAATTTTAATTCCAAAGATGCAATTTTTTTTAAAAACTGGTCTTTTTCATTTTTAGGCAAAGACTGTGCAGTGACTGGTTTTGACAAATCCTTTTGCACAACAATTTTGGGAATGAACCATGATTTTGAAATTTGAGAGTTTATCAAATGTTTATGAGAAGGTGGTTTTCCCAAAATTGAAGATTTATCAAACTTAGTTTCCACAGACTTTCCTTCCAGATTTTCCAATTGATTTCTCAAATGATTAATTTCTTTTAAAAATTGATCTTTTTCGGCTTTAGAATCATCGACCTTACGAGCCAATTGTCGTTCAAGAACAACTTTTGTTTTTTCAAGTTTTTCAAAATACGCCTCAAATTTGGCTGTTCTGTTTGACAATTCAAGATTGACATCATCAAAATCTTATGACTTTTGGGCAATGATTTTTTTGAGATGAATAACCTTTAATTCAAAATCACAATTTTCGTTATCAAAAGAATTCAATTTTCCCAATGTTGCGCTTTTTTCTTCATCAGCGAAAATATTCTCAAGATTATCGATTTTTATCAACAAATCAGAATTTTCTTTTATTTGTTTTGCTAAAGACTTTTCCAGCTCATCAATCTTTATTTGAAAAACACTTGTTTCGTTTTCAAAAAGATTTTGTTTCTTCCCCGATTCCTTGTTAAGTTCAGAAATATCCAATTGCTTCTTTTTGAAAAATTCAATCTTTCCGAAAATGTTATTGAACTTAGTTTCAGCAAATTCAAACAATTGAGACTTCAGATTTTCTGCCTCATTTTGTGTAACATTTGAAGTTTTTGTTTGACCTCGCGACTTCTTGATTGAATCAAACAAACTTTGGTAAGTCAACTTCAAGTGTTCATTCTCCTTTATTAATGACGCCACTCGATATTCCAACTCAATGTTTTTAGTTTCAATCTCATCAAAATCGACCTTAACTTTGACTTCATCACATTCATTAGTCTCAACTCTTGACCGTTGAACCGACTCAAACAAATCTTTATAAGTCTGTTTCAAATGAGCATTCTCGATTTGTAATGATGCCATAAAATTCTCATTTTCTTTTTGCAATGTTTTCAAAGAATTATTTTCTTGAGACTCGTGCTGAAGTGCAATTTCAGTAGCAATACTCTTTGCCTCAAATTTTGACAAATCTTTTTCCAATTCAACAATTCTTTTTGACAATTCCTGTGTGACTTCAAATGCATCATTACAAACCGTATCAGCTGTTTTACTCTCATTTGAAACATCTTTTGACTCTTTTGAAATTCTTTCAGTTTCATCATGTAAATCCTTATTCCTTATTTCCACACAAGAGGTTATGACAAGATTCTTGATATCTTCAGCTAAGGATGCTTCCAAGAGTTGATCTTTTAAAAGCTCATTTTGTTTGACAGTTTCATCAAGATCATTTTCCACTAAAACAAAAACATCTTTCATTTCTTTTACATCTCTTTTAAATCGATTCTGAAAGACTTCAAAATAGACATGCCATTCTCGAAGAATTAATTTCGCTTCTACACAAACATCGATTAATCGAAGTTCTTCTTTAGACGTATAGAAAATGCTTTCTCGTTTACAATTCTTTTCTAGTAACTCAAACAATTTTTTGAAAACATTTTCCATTTCATTCAAATCCACAAGCATTGGATTTGCACTAGGCATTGATGCCATGCTTGGTTTTGTCTCAGAAGAAACTTTTTCAGAAGATATAAAAGATGATGGAAAATATGTTTGTTCAGCAGAAAGTTCTTTTTGAGGAACAAAATCGTCATAAAGTTTGTTCAATTTTCTGTAATCGATTGGTTTTATCTTTAACTCCTGAACTTTTTCATCTTTTTGAAACTCGTTCATTTTTAATTGACTCTTTTCAGCATCCTCAAGAGTTTCCTCAGAATCAAACACATGCAGTTGTTCATTCTTATTACAAAGTTCATAAGCACGATACAACTTAGGAATTTTGGCATAAGCTTGTGAAAGAACAAAAAAGGCTGTTATGTCCCAAACCCGACTTCCGGTAAGTTTGACCCGGAAAAGCTTTTTATTCATTTGTAAGCAACCGGAGTGTTTTAGTTGATTTGCCCATTGTACAAACAACGTTTTCAAGATCTTTGACTTTAGTTTGTAACTGAATAATTTCATTAAGATATTTTCCCTCTTTGTCACGTTGTGTTTGATTGAAAATCTTTTGTGTCTTTTGATATTCCTCTTTTTGTCTTTTATAGTCAATAACTGCTAAGTCCAATTTATCACTTTGTTGTTCTAGATCTCGAATGATATCTCGATCACGAATAAATTGAGACTGAGCTTGTTGATTATTAAAAATGTTTGCTTTGCGTTCTAGCCTCAAGAAGAAATTCGTTTGAGATATTTGTTATCCCCTTTGATGTTTTCCAAACCCGTAACCCTTTCCTTATACAACTCAGCTGGACTAGTCAAAAGTAGTCTATGTTTTATTTGTTGGACTTTTTGAGCAAATAATTGTTGTTTCTCATTTGATTCCATTTTTTTTTATTTATCACAACGAACCCAATTAATTTTCAACACAAACCCAAAAATTCAATCCAAATGATCAATCACTCTTGAAAAATCTTCTCGCAATAAAATCTGTGATCCAAAAATTATACTAACACAAATTTATCTTAACTTGTTGATAAAACAAATTATCACAATTGGTAACCCTTTCCTTATACAACTCAAGCTGACTAGTCAAAGTCGTGTTTTGTTGTTGGACTTTTTGAACAAATAATTGTTGTTTTTCATCTTCCTGATCTAAGCGTCTTGCTTTTTGATCAGCCTCAATATATTCGTTATAATAGTTAGTTTTATCCTCGTTTGATCCTATTTTCCTTATTTATCACAATGAACCCAAGAAATTTTCAATCACAAACCCGAAAATTCAATCTAAATTATCAATCAAACCAAATCACGCACAACCTATCAGTTCCACACAAACCAAATCAATCACAAATGATATCGCAAAACTAAATGCAATCCGAATACTAACACACTTGAACCCAAAACTTCAATCACACACAAAATACTACAACTTTTCGTCCAGCCTAAAAAAAATTCACCAACCGACCCAATTAATTTTCGGCCAAATGAATTTTGAAATTCTCGGTATATACGAGTGAAATAGGCCCAATCACACAAACCCTAGCTATTTATATATAATTCTCTTACTCTTACACACTCATCACACAAACCCTAGATTCAAACGCACGCCTCTCTCTTTTTATTTCACTTACACGACAGAAGTTTAGTACAATACCACAAAACCACCTGTTCTTGCACTTAAACACAAATCTCACAAACTCAGTTATCTTTCTTCTTTGTTTGCTATGAACACTGATCATAAAAAAAATAAAGAACGAAGACTTTGTTGTAGAGATTTAAGACTGACAGGTAGGTAACATTTCTTTTATTTATTCTTGTTAAACTCTAACCGAAACATAAGAAGATTGAAACACTTTTGTTTTTTATCTCTCTTTGATGGTTTCAAAAATTTAACAAGAAACTTGTGTTTCAACAAGATCAATGATGAAAATGTGTCAAATCTAAACTATTGTGGTTTAGTACCCAAAACACAAATATGAGATCTTTCTTTTTCTCGATTTTCATTTTTGAATAGAAATAAAAAATGACTCGACACTCGTGTGCTTGTGTTATCTTTTGAGAGTTTCGAAAATGAGTGTCCCGAGTGTGGTATAAGATCTGTGATGATGAAACACTTGTGTTTGAGATCTTGAAAGATCTTTGAAACTCTTGTTCAAAACACAAGAAAAAATCTAAGATCTATGATTAATGTTGGTTTATTTGAGGAGATCCATGTAGATCTTTCAATCTCAAAAGAGATATGACTTTACCCAAACTAAGTTTTTGTTATTATTGTTTTAGAGACGAATCTGTGATGATTTGCTCTTTTGTGTTAAAAGATCTTTAAGATCTATAAATCTGATTGAAGTACACACAAAGAATAATCTGAGATCTGATGATGAAATATTCTGTTTGGGTTTTCTTTTCCGCAAATGAGTTGTTCCGAGTTTGTTTATGATCCGAGTTTGGTTTTCTGAGATTGTGTTACCGAGTTTGATATTTGAGAAAGGTTTGGGATCTGAGATGATGGAACATTAGTGTTAAAGATTTGAAAATAAGTCCAAGCAAACACAAATTTGAGATCTATAAAACACTTTTGTTTTTGTTAGATTTTATAAGACTTATCGAAAATGAATAGATTAGTGATGAATTTTGATCAAAGTTTATAAATCTTTACGATTTATGACCAAGTTTGAGCAAAAAATCTGAGATCTATTATTTCTTTTATTCTTTTTCTTTGATTTCAAAGTCGATAATAAGCTCAGATCTATTTTGATATTGACTGAATTTTTTAGTTTGACCAGTTTGACCAAAAGTCGAACTTCCAATTTTGAGAGTTAAATCTCGATAAAATTAGTTATAAAACAGAGTTTGACCGTTGACCACCGAGTTTGACCAGTTCTAACCAACTTTGACTAGGTGTAACAAACTTTTTACTGAATTTACTTAACAAACTGCTGAAAATCAACTTCAGCACAAATAAGCACAATTTATACTAATTTTGTCACGACACTTATGATAAAACCGTAAGCATTCAATCTAGATAAAACCGATATTAGCAAAATCAGCACAAAATAAGCTCTAATAACATATTTGACATCGCTCATGCAGCTCTGATACCACTTGTTAGGTCTTGAATTTAGGATCAATAAGCAATAGAGTGTGTATTTAGGTGTTTTGTGTGTGTTTATTCTAGAGAGAGAAAGATAGAAAGTAGAGAGAAAAAGGGAGGAGGAGGATTAGAGAAAATGATTAGAATGGGATTAGAAGACACCACTCACTAATGAGGTGGTGGTGGGGTATTTATACCCATTTTACAAGGAAGAGCTACTAGCTCTTGTTTCTTAGCTTTTAGCTATTTGTTGGGTCGCGTGACTTTATTTACGTCACGAGCCTATCACCTAACCTATTACACAATATTATTTCTCTATTTATTACAAGACTTTTATCTTAATAAGATCGTCACTTTTATCATTCCTAACACCTTGCCCGAGAAACCAAAATGAACTACCAAGGCAGAGCCTCTTCACTTTTCACGAACGTACCGGCCCAATCCCTCAGCCCCAGGCGTTAGGAACCACTTTTGAAGCTCGAGTACGAGACTACATGGCAGCACACACCAAAAGGATGGAAAAATTTAAGAATGTCATTTTCAAATAGTGAGAGGAGATAAATGATAGGATGGCAGAAATGTTCGGGATTCTTAAGGAACTCACGACCAGTAAGGCTCCTGAAAAAGTGTTTATCAAAGAAAAGGCCAAATCCCCTGTCACCAAAAACATAAATTATATCTCTCTCGTCAGAGGGGAGGGGGAGAGAGGAATGACGATAATGACGTAGCAACCAGAGACGACATTGAAAAACCTACCGGAACAGAAACAGAAATGCCAGTAAAGGAAGCCAGATGGAGAATGAAGCTGAAAATGGGATCAAAAACGAACCAATCAAAAAAGCTAGAAAAGAAGAAACGACCGAGGCACCCAGCTCTCAACCCGTAGAATATTAGCTGATGCATAGGATCAATGAGAAACTAATAGAGGGGCTTGCTGACAATCATAGGTTCAATGAATCCCTATCAGGAGCCCGAGTTGGAAAAATAAAAGGAAGGACTTACAATTTATTACCTAGGGGGCCTGTTTATGAAGCAATCCTTAGAAAAAAGATAACAAGGAAGGAGGACATTGGAGGAAAATTTGAAATACCCTATAACATAGGAGGCCTGAAACACATGAACGCCCTAGTTGACCAAGGATCCAACATGAACATTATGCCCCTCTCTACCTATATGAAACTAAACGACAAAAGGCCTGCTAAGACGGACATTAGACTCTCCTTAGCTAGCCACTCGTATATCTACCCTTTAGAAATAGCAGAGGACGTATTAGTTGAGGTTGCTGACCATGTGTACCCCGTAGACTTCGTAATTTTAGACATTAAGGAAAATGAGAAAAGGCCTTTCATCTTAGGAACACCATTCCTGACAACGGCTAAGGCCGTGATTAATTTTGATACGAGCACCATAAATCTAAGATCTGGAAAGAGTAAGATAAGCTTCAATAGGATACCTGAATCCCTTTGTAAGGACGAGAAAGGGATTAAGAAATATATAGAGCCTATAGCCCCACTATGACTGTGAATAGGCTAGTCTTAGAATGGGAGGAAAAGATAAAACTTCACCAAGAAAAGGAGATGGAGTTTGACCGATGGAGGAATAAAAACTTCAAAAATGAGCGGTATGCTCCTGTCAAAATAGAAGGCGAGGTAGATGATAAAGGAGAATTCACGTAAGGACTTGTGACTTCGAGTCTAGCTACAAGACTCGTAAATAAAGAAAAGCGCTTCTTGGGAGGCAACCCAATGTTTACTTTTCTTGCATATTAGGAGTGTCGTGTATTTTAATTCTTTTTATTTATTCTTTTATGTTTGAATGAATTTTGTAATCATGCTTTGTTTGTTTATACCTTCGTCTTATTTGCAATCAAACGTATTTTGAAACAAAATAAGTGTAGGGGAATATATCCAGTTTTTAGAACCAATTCAAACATTAAAAATAAATTGTTTAGATTAATTCGCGTCAGTTTTAAGTCATATGATTGTAATGATTAATTCCAGGTTTTTATGCAGTTCTTTCTTCAGATTTAATTAATAAAATTGCGTGCAGGAAGTTTCTCATTAAAAACGAAGAATAAATTTTTACAGACCTTAGACACGGCGTCGGGATTAACACCCGACGGTGTCACGTCTCCAGCAATGTGAAAATTCGAATTTTTTCAAGTATTTTTGAAAAATAAAATGTGCAATATTTAAAATTTGTAATTCTTTTATAAACCTGCATAAACCTATGATTAGATCATTACTCTCATCCTATCTTTATTGCTTTCATAGAATCAAAACCCTAAACTCTCATTGTATTTATATCTATCCCGCCGATTTTATGCTTGGTGTAGTTGTCTTTGTCTTTGATTACAGGTTATATTTGATGAGAAGAAGCTTGGAAATTATTAGAAAGTTTCAATAGACGATTATTGGAGGACGATTTAACCAGTTATCATTTGTTTCTTCTCCATCATTGAGCAAATCAGGAGAGTACTAGTTTCTTTTTCAATGTAAACGGGCATCAAACGATTAAGCGTTTACATCAATCAAGTATTACATAATTATTTTGAGAATAATTATGGTCTTTGTGTATTTCATTTTTTTTATCGGTTACGTAAAGTGTATACGTTTCGCGATAAATTGAGTTTAGGCATACCCGGAACCACGACAATTAATTTACACTTCAACGAATACCTATGTTTATATATAATGCTAAAAGTTTTATAAAACTTTAGCTACATAAAACACATGAGCCAAAATTTCTATGTATCAAACAAACAAATACATACACTTGATTAATAAAAATCTACACTTTCCATTTACTTCAACTTTTATCCCTGCAAGTAACCATTTAAATTAGCAAGAAAGAAAAGAGCTAGTGAACATCATCCTTAAAAAAAAACCCATGGATGATACCCAATGTGGGAACATGAAAACATAAAACTTTAAGTTGGGCAAATGAATTAGTGGTTTTGACCACTAGTTATCCCCATTTCACTCATCTTGCTCCCTTGACTCCAACGCCCCATTTCCCTCCCCCTTTGATTTTCTTGGTCAAACTTTGCTACTATCTTACCACCTTATATATATATACTACTTACATGCAAGAGCTAACATCTACACACTCTCAACACTTAACTAAAAACAATTTCTATCTCTCTTTCTCTCAACCAAACCCACGGCTCAACCCCCCCCCTATAAACTATCCATACTAAATTTTTCTATCACTTATTTACACATTCTCATATCATATCTAAGATGTCCTAAGTTATTTCCAAGTATTGGTTAAGGATTTACAAGTGTTGAAGCAAGAAATCAAGATTAGGGTTTTCATTTGGAAACTAGGGTTTTCTTGGTTATAATCTTGGGTTTAAAGTCTAAACAAGGGTTTAGCACTTATTTGTCATCATCCTACATCATCTCATTAAGGTTATCTTAAGCCCTTAACTTTTCATTTATATGATTATATGCATATGTGATGTTTATGTAGTGAAATCACCATTAGGACATGTTTAACTTGTAAACTTGGACTTTTCTTGTAAATATAGTTTTATGAACTTATACACATGTTGTATGGATGGTAATATGAAGTTATAAATGGATACATAAGTACTTTACAATCTTGGTTAAGCTTAAAAAGTATTAATGCAAAATTAGGGTTTTAAAAGATCACTTAATATGTTATGGTTTATAAAAGTTGTTATGGACTTAATGACTTGAACAAATGGACAATATAAGAACTATGGATCATATAATATGTATGATATAGTATATTAAGAATAGAGGAAGACTTGTGATAAATGACAAGGTTGAAAAGTATAAAAACTAAGTATACATATGGATTCAATATAAACATCCAATCTTTCTGTTTAAACTCGAACTACCACCTGTCCATTTTACATTTTTATAAAATAGTACGACTCACGACGATTCCGAAAAGGTAAGAAACTTGTCAAACGGATAAATAACGAAAAAGTTACGTTAAAAACGAGTTATACGTTAATTAAACGGATTTTATAAAATAACTTTTATAAAAACCTTAACAAACAGCAAGTTGGTTAGTTTTAACAAATAAAACTTATTTTTAGGATTCTAAAATGATAAGAATCATGATTTTTCAATTTATAACGAATAAGTTATGAATTTCGCGGGTTTTCGATAATTAAAAGTTTATAAAAATGATTTTATAAACTATGAACAGTAAAAACACTATTCATGACAGAAAGTTATATTTTTGTAAACCTTATAAATTGATAGGATTTTCAATAACGAGAACGTCCTCGAAAGAATCACTAAAAACGGAGCTATAACGAATAAAATACGACGTTTACGGGTTTTACGATAACTAAAACTATAAAAATAAATTTATAACTGATGTGAACAGTAAAAAGTACTGTTCACCAGAGGGTCAAAAATAGGAAAATATCAAATTATGATAACTCGCCCTAATACGAAAGCGTGGGCATAAGAAACGTCAAAATCGGGCTTAAAACGCAAAAGTTATGCTATATTTACTACAACGGTAATTATAAATGTTTTTACTTATTAACCACATTTTTACCAAAACAATTAGATGGTGATTAAGCTGTATAGAATTATATGTGGTTATCAAAGTACTATATTACTAGGGAGTTTCATAATGAGGCCTCTTCGGGGTGGCGTATCGACGAGTTGCTGGATTTACGATTTAAAGTGTCCTAGCTCCTCATACGTTCACTACATGACCTCTTAATTATGATAGCCCGAACGATAGTATGATGTAACTAACATAGACCTGTATATGATGTTAGTTAATCAAAGTTACTATTCATGACAGAAAGTTATATTTTTGTAAACCTTATAAAAATGTATAACTTTCAAATACGAGAACGTCCTCGAAAGAATCGTTAAAAACGGAGCTATAACGAATAAAATACGACGTTTTCGGGTTTTACGACGACAAATACGAATTTTATAAAACTCATGACAACCCCGTACGGAGTGATAACTAACGACTGGGGCAAACGAACGTATACCATGTCAAACATAGGATGTTTCAGGTTAGAACATCACAACGGGCAATGTAGGCCATTAAATTGGTATTCATACACGTCAAGCTTCATTGTCATGATCTTAGAGTAAAAAAAAAAACCGTAATTAAAATTTATATGAGGTCTGCATCTGTTGCATTTATCATCCACTTAGGAATCTGTGGTCCTACATATATGATTTTATCAAACCTATGAAATTCACCAACATTATTGTTGACGTTTTAAAAGAAATGTTTTTCAGGGGGATCAGTAAGCATGAGGGACAAGGGATACATTAGTGGAGTTTTGTTAGGATATCTCATTATAAAGATTTTGTCGCATTACATTTTTGTATAACTGTATGGGCTAGAAATCTTTGGTACTTTAACAAGTGACAAGTGAAGCTTCGGCTTATGTTAACAAATACTTGTTAAATCCAATGTAACAAGTTTTTAAACGACTTTTTGGTCGTTCTATATACATTTGTGTTATTGATCTGAGAATGTACACGCCCCGACCCTTAACCGCAGTGACCCGAATTTAAGGGGTTACATCCTTGACTTGAATCATCTTGATTTGACTTCCTTAACAACTGTGCTCGTGAACCCAACATTCTCATACATGTTAGCATTCTTGTATGAGCATATGAATATAATCCAACAATCTCCCCAATTGATGATTCTTTATTTGACTTTGAGGCTCTTTGATGGTGGGGAAGATTAGAATCAACTATCTTGACGTTGAATGATTGACTTTGAAAGCTTAAGTATGAGCATGTGGTTTATGAATCCGACTTCGCTGGAATGAGGCTGCAACACCGTCGTCTAAACCTGAAATAAGATAGTTAGCAATAAAAGATGAATATGGCTTTGTCATTCATCTTGACTTCGGTTGCATTAACCTCTGGTTTCCCGTTTTATAGTATAAATACTATACCTGTGATCAGGTAGATTTAAAGAATCTCCTTGACAGGGTTTCCAGCTCAAAGCGTAGGATCTTCTAACACATATGTATTAGATTCACCATGCTTGCTAGTTCTCATTACCAGAATGTCTCAAAGCAGACAACACGGTAAGAGTGAATCAGATAGTTACTATCTTTCTGATTTAGTCGTCAATTCATTTACTGGACCAAAATTGATATCCAGTTATCACAAGCTTGATTCATATAGAATCTTACAAGTCACCTACCATGAGCTTGTTTGATGTTGGCTCAAGTAGGTTTCCATCTTCATTGTGAATACTTAAGTGTCACTCAGATGTTCTGGCAAGATCTCAAGGATAATATGTAGGACTCTTTGCTATAGCTGATCAAATTCATTATGGTCAAAGGTGAAGTATACAGTGATTCCATATGTATTACACTTTACTCCAATTGAGGACTCATTAGACTGAGAGGATTCAGCTAGTACTCCTCCTCTAATCTGAATAACACAATTGTATCCTGAGGTAGAGTGATCATAGCTTCCACAAATTTCAAACTCAGGGTAGTTTCTACAATCATCAGGCATGTGATCATTGAAACCATAGTGTGTGCATGGTGGGAATGGTTTTGCCTTTGCTCTCAAGATCTGCTTAGAATAAGATGCATATTGATAAGGCTGAGCCTTGTAGTTCTCACTTCTTTTTAGTGAGGCAATATACATCTCATGATTTAAGGTCCTATGATCATCCCTTTTGCATATCATGTAGTAGAGAATCCTATAGCAATCATTGGTTGAATGACTGGTATAGTGACAGAGTTCACACTTAAGTTGTGGCTTTTGAATATGCCTGGGCCTGAGTGATTTTGATAAGCAAGTATTCTGAACTTTGGGTTTAGAGTCTTGACTTACTTTAGATGAATCAAGTGATTTGGATGAATCAGCCTTTTGAATCTTTGAATTTGATTCATGTGTCTTTTGGTCAGAGTTGACCTTTTCATCTATTAACATCTGAACAAGTTTTGTTAATTTATTTAATTTTGACTCTTGTTCAGTGTCTTTGACTTAAGTAGGAAAGGTGTGGTTTGCTTAGATTCACCAACAGTGACAGTTCCTGAAACACTTTCTTTAGAAGAGTCTTATGTTTCAGGATTTGTGTGTTTCATGACACCTAAGCCTGGTCTCTCTATTGGAGAGTGGGGTTGAAATGTCGATGGCAGTAACTCTAAGCTTGGTGAAGCTCCCTGAAGAATTTTTAGAGGAGGTAGTGAAGTAAGGAATTCAGCTTCAGAATCTTTGGATGATTAAGGGGTTTTTGAGGTTTCAATAGACTCACTAACAGCTTGACTTTCAGGGACTAGAATTCTTCCAGTATTAAAGTTTGGAAGTTTGCTATCAGGATTGAGTCTCTCAACCTAATCTTTGGTTTTCAGAACCATTTCTTGATCATACCCCATGGAAGCATGAACGGAAAGATTTTCATTTTTATTCTTTTTAGATGATGACTCAGTGAGTAATTCACCACCAAGAACTTTCGTCTTTTGGTAAGGAATTTGCTCACTGATGCATTGACTAACCTTTTTTGAGCTAGTTAGCCATTTTTCATTAATCTTTTTCTCCTCTTTAAGTTTTTCTTGAAGAGCATAACTTAACTTTATAAGTTCAGTGTTTTAAATTTTAAAAGTGACATCATCAAGCTTGGCTTGTTTTAAGATTAGCAATTCATCTCTACACTTATTTAATTCAAAAACCATTTTGTTATACTTATATAGTAAGTTTAATCGTTGCTCTTCAACAAACTTGAGATCAATGTTGATATAATTCAGGTAATTTTGCCAATCGGCATCTTCATCCATAGAGAGATGAGTGTTTACCTTTCTCTTGATGATGTCAACCCATTCACCATTACAAGCATGAGTCTTTCCAAAGTGAGCTCATCATCAGCTAGAGCCATCAGTACCTTGACCTGAGTGACTTCTTCAACATCCCAATAAAAGGTTTTAGCGACTAAACCTTTGTTCTTTGGTTGGAAGGTCTTTGGGTTCTGAGAGTTTGAGGGACTTGCCTCAAGGAGTGCAAGCTTAGCTTTCATCTTCTTGTACTCAGCCTTGTAATCTCTCTGAAACTTCTGATCAGCTTGATTATTTAAGTTAGAAGAAGACTAAATAAGTTTTGGAGTAAACTTTGGTTGAAAGCCTTTAGACACTGATGAGTAATTATTCACTGGTGATTTGTAAGAAGGTTCAGATGTTTTAGAAAAACAATCTCTTGCAAAGTCACCTTTTTGCCACATTTGTAACATTCAGTATTTTCATTTACTTTTAGACCTGAGAAGTTGTTTCTTCTTTTTATAAAACGTTTTGAGTTTGCCAAAAGGGCTCTTTCGTGATACTCAAGTTCTAAGTCTCTTATATACTCTTCACTCGATCTTTCATCAACTTCATCATTAGAATTTTCTTGGAAATCCTGGATGACATTATTAAAGAAGAAAGCAGTAGAAATTGCAGAACTTGAGAGAGTCGTAATGAGGGCCTTTCTAGTGTTAGAATACCTTTTTTAGATTAGGTTGTCCTCATAGACAAACCTTCCATAAATATCTGCAAGGTCAAGGGTCTGAGTATGATTGGTATTCCTCAGTCCCTGAGGGAAGGTCAGCCATTTCTCAAGGAGACTGTTTACAAAACCAACATTTATTTCATGTTTGGAGAGGTTAACACCATCATTTGCAAGCTCATTGAGCAAGGTCTTATGGCGAGTGTAAGTCTATGAGAGACTTTTTGTGGACTTATCCCTGAAAGTTTGATTCTTAAGTTTTAGATCCATGATCCTGTTTTTCTTGGTATCTGAGGGACCTTCAAAGCTGTGAACCAAGT
The DNA here is from genome assembly GCA_026074375.1 of Tanacetum coccineum. Classification (NCBI taxonomy): domain Eukaryota; kingdom Viridiplantae; phylum Streptophyta; class Magnoliopsida; order Asterales; family Asteraceae; genus Tanacetum; species Tanacetum coccineum. The sequence goes on from BQNB010123815.1 coordinate 15,368, forward strand.
TAGTCCATGTTTCTTTGGATGAAACACAGCTAATGACTGATTCTATTATGTCATCCAAGTAGACATTATATAATGATGCTTTTAAGGCGCTGGTCCTGAACGACTACCCTCCTCTCATCTGCAATCCATTAGGACTCAAGCTTAGCATTACCTTCAGCTATTATTGGCTGAAATGGACCATCCTGAATACACTTTACATAATAAGGTTCCATTCTGTTAATCCCTTCTGAACAGATCTTACTTAGCTTGTTAAAGCTTAGTCGTATTGGATAGATCCAAGACAACTATAGTAGAAACTAAGATTAAGAATATCACAAACTATGCGGAATCTAGTTTGTAATACTAAGAAGAACAATAAAATAGTAAACAAGTTTACTAAACTTTCAGCCTTAATATATAACGATCACTCTGAATAGTGATAGGGTTACAAGATACCCTTGAAGCTATGAAAACAACTAACTATGAGATATGAATTCTATGCATGTCTCTAACTATGCCGTAGGGTTTCTTTTATACACCAAGAAACCCTAATGGGCTTACAAAATGCGTCTACTAATCAATGCATATCTATTCCTAATATATCTCATGCATATCACATTAGCAGTACAAACTATTTATACTAACAGTACTAACTACATAACTAACAGTACTAATAAACTGACAGTACTAACACTTTGTACTGACAGTACTAACTATTACATTAATAGTACTAATGACTTAGACTATTTTATCTAATTTTTAGCAGCAACATAAACTTAAACCAGCAGCATTAAGTTGTAGACGCCTCTAATTCCTAACAATCCTCCCCTAAACTTGATATTCATCTTGTTAATCATCAAGTTTCTTCATTACCAGCATCCTGATCACTAGGAGAATGTATCCAAACACTTCTTCACTATTTTAGATGTGCCTTGATGAATCTGATAAGCTCAAATGCCATTTCTCTTTCTTGATCAACTTCTAGTCTTCTATTTAACATCCTTGAAAGCATTTCTTGTGTAAGAGGATATTTCTTTTCTACGATCATGTGAATAGCAATTCCAGTATCCATTAAAAATACATAAACTCTACATGAATCAAATAATCTCCAGCTTATCAAGTTGTAGTCTTGTTGATTCCTCCAGACTTCATCTTCTTCACAAGGCTCAAATAAAGTCTTCAGATCTACCTAAAGCAACAAGTCATATCCTTCTGGGCTTGTTGTCTCATACCTTTCTTTTACCAGCCTGTATAGGTCTACCACATCTTGTTTGTCAAAGTCCTCAATCATTTCATTGAATATCTTGTAATTATTAGAATCTCTACCAGCTCTGATGATTTGATAATATATCATGTGTTCTGTTAGAATGTGTGTCTTCCAGTCAACTATTGGATATTTAGTAGTCAAAGATTCAACATTAATAGCAATTTCATCCCCTGTAACTATATCCAAACAAGCTCTAAGCTCCTCCTTTTCAGCATCATCTTCTAGTTTCTATTTCTTGACACTCTCTTCATCATGTTCTTCTCTTGGTCTCTTCTTACTACTTTTTGCTTGTTTTTTACTGCTCTTTGCTTCCTTCCCATTGTCATCATCCTTCTTTCCACTATCTTTAACCATCTCAGAATCTGTAGGAACAAAGTCATTAATCCACTTCTGCTCCCTTTCATACAGCTTCTGAATTTCTTCTAAACTCTTATTCTTCAGCTGATTGTAAGTGATCCTACCCATGTTTTTTAGGAAGGTAATCATTTTGTTTCTTAATTGAGTTTTGGTGAGAGGTTTGTTTCTAATTTGTTCAGCCATTTGAGCAGAAAAGAACCTCTTCCTTTCTTCAATTGTATCCACTAAAAATCTAGCTTGCTCATCAATAGAAAAATTCTCTCTTTCTTCTTCTTGAAGTCTTGCGGCTAATAAAGCAATCTGCATCCATCCTTGCTTAAATATCATCAAATTCTGTAGTCAAAGCAGCATTAGATGCTTCTTTTTGTACATCTCTGTCTCTTTGCATTCTTTCTAGTTCAGCTTTTTCTTCTTCATGTAACCTCATAGCCAGCTCTTCATCCATCTAAATCTGAGCCTTTCTTAGATTCTTTGGAGGCTTTTCAGGCTCTTGCATAATACCTTTGCCTTTATCTTTTGATAAAGGTTTGGTGATGGAGTTGATCTTTTTGGTTCTTCCACATCTCTGAAAGCAACTTCTTTTTTCTTAGCCTTCTCAGTTCTCATCTTTACAAGTGTTTGAGCAATGTTGAAGGTGTTTTAGGTTTAGCAGTACTAATAGTTACACCAGCAGTAGTAACTGGTGCACTAGCAACACTAACTCCAGTAGTAGTAGTAGTATTAACTGCACCACCAGCATTAATTGTATCTTATTTAATATTCTCCATGACATCAATATCATCAAATTCCCTTGACCTTAAATTCCTCCCCTGTTTGGATACATTCTCCTTATCCAAACTCTTTCTCCTGAAGGTACCAATCTTGAAGAGTTTCATCCCTGGAGTTCTTACCCTTTGTGTCTTTTCTAATCTTTTGACTTTCTTTTACAGCTTTTTGATCACCAAGTCTTGAACAGTCTTTGAGTGTTCCAAGGCAAGAACCTTGTTTAACAATTGGGTACAAATAACCATCAATTCATTTATGTTAGGTCTAGCCTCATCACTTCCAGATGTGTGACCTCCTGAGAGAGGTGAATCATGGGGTGTTGGTGGTACAAAATTCGTCAAATCATCTTGATGTTCTATATTGTCCTCCCTACTTCTAGATGTGTTAACTTCTGAGATAGGTGGGTCATGGGACTGTTTAGATGCATTCTCAAACCTAGTCTGAGCATCTGCATCCCCCAATGTGGTAGCTTGGCACCTGGGTCCACTACCTGAACCAGTTCCCTAAGGAGTTAGTTCATTAAGTGTTGCCATAGATCGGGTCTTATAGATGTTACCACTTTCCTGCGCTACCTCTAAGCTAGTAGCAGTAGTGGCAGCTCTAACCACTCTGTCATCCTTTCCTGTATAGACAGCCTCATCACTAACCTTCTTAGGGGGACCACTAGACTGAGGAATCTCAGTGTCCCGACCTCTTTTGGCTCGCCTAGGTGTGTGAGTCTTTTAGGGTTGTGATGCAACAGTAGTAACTTATTCTTCATGAGAGGGTGGAGCAGTTGAAGATGGTGGTTGGGGTTCAGAGGGTTGTCCTGAACGTTCACCCTCAACTACGTGTGGTACCAACATAGATGCAAACAATGGAGTAACTCTCTCTGAAAAATATTTATCTTGTCTTTTCATATTAGTGAAAACCTTTTTAGTATGTACAGGTGTAACATAAACATCATTAAAAGGTTCTTTAAGAGTAATATGATTATTCAAAAATAGTTGTAAAAACCTTAGATACATTAAAAATTTCTTATAAGTAGGATCTAAGTTCCTTAACATACTATTAAAAATTAATTTATAAAAGTTAAATTTTTGACCCTTAGCTAAACAAATAAATGCTGATGCTAAATTTATTGAAAATTCATTCCAAGCAGTTGATTTTGAACTCAAGCAATGCAGGATGGTATGTATAAGGTACTTCCATTGAGGGGAAAAGAAAGCTTTTTGAAAAGTAAGTTTAGTAGAAATTCTTTCATATCCCATCAATGCAAGGTTTACAAAAATTTCATCATTTGATAGACAAGTAATACCATCCTCATCATTAAAGTGAAGATCTCTTCTCACTGATGATTTTGATATTACCACTGTCTTGCTATCAACTGTGGCATGAATTTGCTTCACATCATTGACTGTTTTGGACTTAGAAGTAGCCCAAAACTACTCAATATAAGAAGCAAAGATAGTAGGACTTACAGTTAAGGCATAATGAATTGGGCTAGTAGTAAGAAAGTCCACTATTTGATGAAACTCAGCATTCCCATCTGTTCTTTCCAAGCAGGCCACCATGCTGTGTTGGTCAACGAATTGTAGATCAGCCATTAATGATTAATTTAGATGATCGATGATGAATGAGATTAGGCTTTGTAATTGAGAGCGTATGAGAGAATTAGTTAAAGTTACTGTATGATGGAGAACGATTTTATAGAGTTAATAGCAAACCTACTAGCGAAGAAACCATTATATTTACTTTAAATCCCCTCAGCAGTATTATCTCCAATGGTAACAAGCAGCAGTAACGGTAACCCAGCAGTACTAACTTTTGCTCAGCAGTACTAACTTTTGCCTATCAGTACTAACTTTCGCCTAGCAGCACCAAATCCTGCCTAGCAGCATTAACCTTACAACTACCAGTTTTAACTCCAAATTCATCACTAATACTATTGCCAAACCATATCAATCATTAGTCTAACAAACACATCTTCAAAGATTAAGTAATCCAATGCTAGGAATAAAAAAGTTAAACTTGCTAACATCAAATGCCTTCGTGAGTAGATCAGCAACATTATGATCTGTGTGTATCTTAATTACTTGAATGAGCATCTTTCTATAAGAATCTCTGATGAAATGGTGCCTATTTTCAATGTGTTGGTTTTTGAGTGATATACTAGATTTTTACTATACAAATGGTGCTTTCATTGTCAATGTATATCTTGGTGTTCATGAAATTGAATCCATAGTCAAGAATCTAATTTTGGATCCATAACACCTGTCCACAGCAATTAGTAGCAGCAACATACTCTGCTTCAGTTGTTG
>BQNB010123816.1:0-15660 GCA_026074375.1 Tanacetum coccineum
CGGGTATACTTCCCGAGTGTTGTGTTTTAGTAAAAATCGGTATTTCTAGTATTATAAATTTAAAACTTGGAAAACACACATCATAGGCCAAGCATCTAATTCACCTGAGAAAAACATGCTTAATAGTGTCAACATAAAGTTGGTGAGTTCATAGAGTTTTGTAATTATAAATGAAATGTTGAAATCCAAAGATTTATAAAGTATGTATGACCGTTTAAATCCTTATAATAATAGCCAAAAACATAAGAGTAAATGTAGAACCGAAAGAGTTTAGTGTCTATTGCTTCACTACAGTATAATGAAAAGTGTTTAGAAATTAGTAATGTTCAATAAGGTAGTATGGACAGTGATTTCGTTGATTTTCCAAATGTATGGGTCTACTATAACGGATACAGTACCACATAAATAGTATCTACTGTTGCGCTAAGCTCATGAAACCGAAGCTCGACATCTATGTATGCAATTTAATGCAAATAAAGGGCCCGTGTAGATGTTCAAACCCGCAACATCCAAATTGTTCCGACATGTATACATTCGTGTTCCAGTACAGTCAAAACTAGTGAGAGCTACTCACCCGAACAAGGATGTCAATCCCAAATAGATCTATTTATACATTCGCGCTCCCTCAACCGATCCTCCAGTCAAGAATTTAACAGTTTATGATAATGGGCAATAGTGGGTTTAGCTACTTAGGCACATGTAAACAGGAGATGGTAACCGAAAACACTTGTGTCTAATAAAAATAACCATTGTATTCCTAAACAACTTTAAGTACTTAAATCCATAAGTAGAAAGAGTGTGATATAAATGAAGTAATTGAGTTTGTAATGAGTATGTAAACAATTTTTTAAATGTGTATACAAATGAGTATGTGACAAAGTATGAAACCACGTTTGTAATCAACCATGTAATTGTGTTTGCAATGAGTTGCGAAATCAAGTATGTAAAAGATATTGTAAATGAATATGTAAACAAGTTGTGTTGAGCATGTATTCTCCCCCAAGATTTGTAAAGTAAATGTAAAACAAGTGAAAGAGGGGCTATAAACTCACATCGATGTTGAAGAACGATTGGCAGAATTGCACATATAAAGCACATGGCAAACGGAAATCAGAACGGCTCGACCAAGAAGTTACGGTTTATCTTAACTGTTATATCCTACTAGTCTAGGATAATGTGTTTTGGGTTTTTCGGTGAATGAGTACATCAACGCGACACGTTGATAAAAGATTTAGATTTAAAGTTGTAATAGCTTGGTGGTTGGTTAAATAAATAAATCAAAAAGTAAACGCAAGGTGTGTAATATATTCCGTATATATTACATAATAAAAAATGACCGAGTATATAATTCATACTGTGAATTATACAACAAGATACACACCAAAAGAATAACTCGAAGCGTATATAATACACGACATGTGTTACATCTAAAAGATGACAATTAAATTAAAATGGTTTAGTTATATAATACTTTCCAAGTATTATATAAGAAAGATGATAAAAATAAAAGAAACTAAATAATTCGACACATGCCCGGATATCCCCAAATGATTTAATAGAAAGTTTCTTTATAAAAATAAGCGCACGTTTTAAAGTTACGGATTAGATAAATGAAATTTCCAAAAATTATAGTTTACGTTCGTTTATCGGGTCTTCACGATCTAATAATTCTTAAGGCATTTGATTCGTCCTTTTTAAGATAATAATTAAAGTAGGATTTGTATAAATTTACTAAGCGTAGCAATTTATAAAAATCTTGGCATGACCTATTCGTTCACGTAACGTTTTCATATTAACAAAAGTTAATTATCTTCCCTCCATTTAAATCAGTCCATGTTGCAAACACAAACATACCCCTTAAGGTTATTATAAACATAAAAATGAAAATAATAAATAATGTATTTACTTAACCATTTCCACCATTTAGATCCAGTTTTAACATTTATAAAACCTTATGTCATATTTATTAGTCTATTTTTATATAAACCAAACGTGGCTGCTACTAAACCAAACGCACACTTTCGGCTGTTTTCTGCCAAACCAAACACACCCCTTGGGTGTTTTCTGCTATCCCAAACGCACCCTTACGGCTCCCCTGCTCACCCAAACACACTCCTTGTTGTTTAAACAACCAACCAAACGCTCCCCATGTGCGTTTCTGCTAAACCTAACGCACCCAAATCTGTCTTTCTACTAATCAAATGCACCTTAGTCGTGCTAGTTAACAAACCAACACACCCTAATCTGATGAAAACAAAATGAACGCACCCTATGTCGCGAACCCAGATCCAAACGCACCCTTATTGTTGTTAATATCTAAACCAAACGCTCCCCATATGCATATCTGCTGAACCTAACGCACCCAAATCTGTCTTTCTACTAATCAAATGCACCTTAGTCGTGCTAGTTAACAAACCAACACACCCTAATCTGATGAAAACAAAATGAACGCACCCTATGTCGCGAACCCAGATCCAAACGCACCCTTATTGTTGTTAATATCTAAACCAAACGCACCCCATGTGCGTTTCTATTAAACCACACCCACCCCTTTTGGTGTCAACAACAAACAAACGCACCCTTGGTGCTGAATATAACAACCAAACACACCCTATATGTTTTTAGTTAAACTACACGCACCCCTTTCAGTGTTATAAGAACCAAAACGCACCCCCTTTGGGTGGCTGTTACAACCAAACCACATACCCTTGATGGGTTTTAAGCAAAACCAAACACGCTCTTGACTATGGTGATGATGATGTATGGCGGTGGCTGTGGTGGGTGGTGATGAAGGTGGTGGTGGTGAGGAGATGATGGTGAGGGTGGCGATGACGAGGTGAAGGTGGTGATATGACGGTGATGACAGCGAGGTGTCGAGGTGTGTAGCGGCTGGTGAAGGTGGCTGTGGTGGCTTCGGTTGGTGGTGAGGGTGGAGGAGGTGGTAGGATGTGATGGATCGGGTAGATCGGAGTGGAGTAGTGGTGTATGGCGTCGGTTGTGGGTTCGTCGGAGTTTGGCCGGAAAAGGTGGTCGGATAATATGGGGGAGCCAGAAAATAATTAGAGAGAGATGTGTGTGTGTAGGTTTATAAAAAGAAATGAAGTAACCCTAATTGTGTTATATTTATATATAAAAAAGATTTAAAATGAAGTGAAAAATGTATAATAGTATAGGGTTGAAATTATAAATATTACCAGAGGGACCAAAGATGTAATTTTTGTTAAATAATGGTTTGGGTCTCGTTTGGACTAGTTAACGGGTGATTTAAAATACGAAACTCGCGCCATTGCGTTTCAAATCATTTTTCCTATAAAAATAAGTATTTACTCGATAGTATTTCATAATTATTTTTATAACATTTATAAAAATATTTGATATTTATTTGGTAACCCGGTTATGCCTTGTCCGAAAATAAAAATGAATTTTAACCCGAATATTCGCGTTTTCAACAAACGCTTTTAATTAAAATGCTAAGTAATTTATTAAATACTTTTATATAATAAAAAGGTGATAATTAAATATAATTTAATTATTTCTGTGTCAGTACGCGTTGTACGCGGTTTTCAAAATTTGCGAGATGTCTTTTTGTTTGTAAGTCTAATAAATTTGTATGAGAGATAAGTAATAATAAATATAACTTATTATTTAAATATGTTTCAAAAATTTACCGGCTACGTGGTAATCGTTATTATGTGACCGTAAAATGTCAAAAAGTCAAGTCAGACCCAAAAAGTCAAAAGGGTAAAATGGTCATTTAAAGTTCCGAAAATTACCGGTTGTTACAGTACCTACCCCTTAAAGGAATCTCGTCCCGAGATTCGATTTGTGTTAACCGATTATGTGACCAAGAAAAATATTTAAGATTTAATAAACCAGTTCTGAACATGACGCTGATAACTTTAGTCAGCAAGATTTGATGTTTCGACACTTCTCAATATACCAAAAATTTTGGCTAGGTTCGATCAGGATATTTAATCCATCAAAATAGGTATCTCTAAAAATATCATTACAGGTCTTATGACCGATATAAACGCATTATAAAGAAAGTCTCTTAATAGTGACAACATCAAAGGAAAAAGTGTAGTCGCTTGGGTATGTCTATATAAGGTTTTAAATGTTCACAGATAGAGTCTAGTTTCTGATATCTGTAATGTTCGATGATTAATATCGGACGAGGCTAATAGATGTAAGTATCCAACTTACTTGGCAGTACCAGGATGTATTGCGACCTAAGTCTTCGTACTAGTGGCCCGAAATGAATAGTTCGACTATCTTTTTCGTCGATAGGTGTTTATCTGGTTTAAGGGGGGTTGCATTACCTATTGGATAAAGTCATACAAGTTGGGACCGCTCTAGGACCCAATAACAGTAACCATAACAATAATAACTATCACAAACGGTGACGGGATACGGAAAGTGAGAATGTTTCGAGAACAATATCCCCAGAATAAAGTTCAACAAATAGGAGGAGTTCGCAGGAGAGCTTATGTGATAGGTGGTGGAATATTGCACTCAGTCGTTAGTTCAAGGACGAATCAACTCCATTAGCTCAAGTGTGCACAAGTCGGTTAGCTCCACAAACAGTTCATGATCGTAAGGATTTGTAACGGAAAAAGTAATAACTTAAGAATGAGACAAGGTAGTTCAAGTGGGTCTTTAGATTCTGCTGAGTGGTAAGGTACGATTGTGTTTCTAGACCTTTCTAACGGATTCCGGTGATTATCGGGTTCGAGTTCATACTCGTATCATATCGGATACCATTAAGCCCACTCATTTATAATTTATTATTTGCATAAAGAAGCGTCCCAATTTATGTAAATAATGAATTGATAAACTTATGGTTCGGTGATTTACAATTTCTTTATTTAACTGAAGAGGCGTCCCAATCCTTTTAAATAAAGAGATTATAAATCATCCTACTTAATAATTTCTGATGCAACACGCGTACACACAAAGTTTTCAAGGTGGTAGATGACATGACGATGCAGGTGCTCTAATGAGTATGGGACGAGTGTTTGAAACTCGTCTTCGGAGACGGAGAGTGAAACAATCAGGGGAGATCGACATAGAGTTCAAGACAGTTAATGAGTACTCGGCTAAAGTAAATAAGATCAAGGTCATTATGAACGAGTCAGCAAATCAATTATCATATCAATCCTCCTATTACAAGTCTCGCCCATACAAGACTTGTAATACTTAGATTCATACATAATCCCATGTAAACAAAAATTATGACTGCTTTCGTGTGATACGATATTATATAAAGTTATGAAAAATATTTTTGGAGACCATTGTTTAACTTACAATGTCTGAGAACGAAGTGAGACCATTGTGCAACTCACAATGTCTAAGAAGTAAAATGAGACCATCGTGCAACTCACAATGTCTTAAGAAATGTTCTCGCATTTATTTAAATAAATCTTATATAAATAAACGTACGATATACGTAAAAAGATGCAAGCATATATATTATATATATGTATGTCACGTAAGCACTTAATGCAACAAGTAGTGTAAGCACATAAGCAAGTAGTGTGTATGCATTTTGAAAATATTTGATGTGATGCAATGTTTGTGAAAACGGTTATAGTTTAGGGTAAAATATGCAACCTAGTTCTCTATAACCTTGGCTCTGATACCAATCTGTAACACCCCCAAAAATGTGTCGCGGCGGAAATATGTTTGGGAGTGTTACTTCATAATACAACAGCACAAGATACAAGAGAACGACCTTTAAATGTGTCGTTTAAAAAGTAAACTCGTTGATTTTCTTGAAATTGAAATAACATTTGTCCCATAATTGCATCACAATGAAAAGCTTGAAAACAGTACAACGAGGTTTGATCATTTGAATGTAGTAGACTCCAATGCATATCAAGTAGGCCAAGCATCAAATTCACTTGAGAAAAACATGCTTAAAAGTGTCAACACAAAGTTGGTGAGTTCATAGAGTTTTGTAAATATAAATGAAATGTTGAAGTCCAAAGATTTATAAAGTATGTATGACCGTTTAAATCCTTATAATAATCGCCAAAAACGTAAGAGTAAATGTAGAACCGAAAGAGTTTAGTGTCTATTGCTTCACCATAGTATAATGAAAAGTGTTCAGTAATTAGTAATGTTCAACAAGGTAGTATGGACAGTGATTTCATTGATTTTCCAAATGTATGGGTCTACTATAACGGATACAGTACCACATAAATAGTATCTACTGTTGCGCTAAGCTCATGACATCGAAGCTCGACATCTATGTATGCAATTTAATGCAAATAAAGGGCCCGTGTAGATGTTCAAACCCACAACATCCAAATTGTTCCGACATGTATACATTCGTGTTCCAGTATAGTCGAAACTAGTGAGAGCTACTCACCCGAACATGGATGTCAATCCTAAATAGATCTATTTATACACTCGCGCTCCCTCAACCGGTCCTTCGGTAAAGAATTTAACAGTTCATGATTATGGGCAATAGTGGGTTTAGCTACTTAGGCACATGTAAACAGGAGATGATAACCGAAAACACTTGTGTCCAATAAAAATAATCATTGTATTTATAAACAGCTTTAAGTACTTAAATCCATAAGTAGAAAGAGTGTGATATAAATGCAGTAATTGAGTTTGTAATAAGTATGTAAACAATTTCGTAAAAGTGTATGCAAATGAGTATGTGACAAAGTATGAAACCACGTTTGTAATAAACCATGTAATTGTGTTTGCAATGAGTTGCGAAATCAAGTATGTAAATCAAGTGTGTAGCATAGTATGTAAAAGATATTGTAAATGAATATGTAAACAAGTTGTGTTGAGCATGTATTCTCCTCCGAGATTTGTAAAGTAAATGTAAAACAAGTGAAAGAGAGGCTATAAACTCACATCGATGTTGAAGAACGATTGGCAGAATTGCACATATAAAGCACAACGCAAACGGAAATCAAAATGGCTCGACCAAGAAATTGCGGTTTATCTTAACAGTTATATCCTACTAGTCTAGGATAATGTATTTTGGGTTTTTCGGTGAATGAGTACATCAACGCGACACGTTGATAAAAGATTTAGATTTAAAGTTGTAATAGCTTGGTGGTTGGTTAAATAAATAAATCAAAAAGTAAACGCAAGGTGTGTAATATATTCCGTATATATTACATAATGAAAAATGACCGAGTATATAATTCATACTGTGAATTATACAACAAGATACACAACCAAAAGAATAACTCGAAGCGTTTATAATACACGACATGTGTTACATCTAAAAGATGACAATTAAATTAAAATGGTTTAATTATATAATACTTTCCAAGTATTATATAAGAAAGATGATAAAAATAAAAGAAACTAAATAATTCGACACGTGCCCGGATATCCCCAAATGATTTAATAGAAAGTTCCTTTATAAAAATAAGCGCACATTTTAAAGTTACGGATTAGATAAATGAAATTTCTAAAAATTATAGTTTACGTTCGTTTATCGGGTCTTCACGATCTAATAATTCTTAAGGCATTTGATTCGTCCTTTTCAAGATAATAATTAAAGTAGAATTTGTATAAATTTACTAAGCGTAGCAATTTATAAAAATCTTGGCATGACCTATTCGTTCACGTAACGTTTCCATATTAACAAAAGTTAATTATTTTCCCTCCATTTAAATCAGTCCATGTTGCAAACCCAAACACACCCCTTAAGGTTATTATAAACATAAAAACGAAAATAACAAATAATGTATTTACTTAACCATTTCCACCGTTTAGATCCAGTTTTAACATTTATAAAACCTTATGTTAATTTATTAGTCTATTTTTATATAAACCAAACGGGCAGCTACTAAACCAAACGCACCCTTTCGGTTGTTTTCTGCCAAACCAAACACACCCCTTAGGTGTTTTCTGCTATCCCAAACGCACCCTACTCGTGCTAGTTAACAAACCAACGCACCCTAATCTGAAGAAAACAAAATGAACGCACCCTATATTGCCAACCCAGATCCAAATGCACCCTTATTGCTGTTAACAACCAAACCAAACGCACCTCATGTGCGTTTCTGTTAAACCACACGCACCCCTTTTGGTGTTAACAACAAACAAACGCACCCTTGGTGCTAAATATAACAATCAAATGCACCCTATACGTTTTTAGTTAAACTACACGCACCCCTTTCGGTGTTATAAGAACCAAAACGCACCCCCTTTGGGTGGCTGTTACAACCAAACCACGCACCCTTGGTGGGTTATAAGCAAAACCAAATGCGCTCTTGACTGTGGTGATGATGATGTATGGCGGTGGCTGTGGTGGCGTCGGTTGGTGGTGAGGGTGGAGGAGGTGGTGGGATGTGGTGGATCGGGTAGATCGGAGTGGAGTAGTGGTGTATGGCGTCGGTTGTGGGTTCATCGGAGTTTGGCCAAAAAAGGTGGCCGGAAAATATAGGGGAGCCGAAAAATGATTAGAGAGAGATGTGTGTGTGTAGGTTTATAAAAAAAATGAAGTAACCCTAATTGTGTTATATTTATATATAAAAAAGATTTAAAATGAAATGAAAAGTGTATAATAGTTTAGGGTTGAAATTATAAATATTACCAGAGGGACCAAAGATGTAATTTTTGTTAAATAATGGTTCGGTTCTCGTTTGGACTAGTTAACGGGTGATTTAAAATACAAAACTCGCGCCATTGCGTTTCAAATCATTTTTCCTATAAAAATAAGTATTTACTCGATAGTATTTCATAATTATTTTTATAACATTTATAAAAATATTTGTTATTTATTTGGTAACCCGGTTATGCCTTATCCGAAAATAGAAATGAATTTTAACCCGAATATTCGTGTTTTCAACAAACGCTTTTAATTAAAATGCTAAGTAATTTATTAAATATTTTTATTTAATAAAAAGGTGATAATGAAATATAATTTAATTATTTTCGTGTCAGTACGCGTTGTACGCGGTTTTCAAAATTTGCGAGATGTCTTTTTGTTTGTATGTCTAATAAATTTGTAAATGAGAGATAAGTAATAATAAATATAACTTATTATTTGAATATGTTTCAAAAATTTACCGGCTACGCGGTAATCGTTATTATGTGACCGTAAAAGGTCAAAAGGTCAAAAAGTCAAGTCAGTCCCAAAAAAGTCAAAAGGGTAAAATGGTCATTTAAAGTTCTGAAATTGCCGGTTGTTACACTGGCAATCACTTTAGAAGGCTCTAGGTACTTAATTGGATATGAGTACGGCTTATCACCCCTCAGACCGATGGTCAAAGTGAAAGGACCATTCAAACCTTAGAAGACATGTTGCGTGCTTGTGTGATCGATTTTGGAAAAAGTTGGTATAGGCATCTACCCTTGGTGGAATTTTCGTACAACAATAGTTATCATACGAGTATTAAGTCTTCACCATTCAAAGCACTGTACGGTCGTAAGTGTCGATCTACTGTCTGTTGGGCTGAGGTTGGAGATGCTCAGCTCACTAGCCCAGAGATCGTTCACGAAACTATAGAAAAAGTCATCCAAATCAAGAAACGTATTCAAGCTGCACATGATAGACAGAAGAGCTACACCGACATAAGACGTAAGCCATTGGAGTTTCAAGTTGGCGATAAGGTTATGTTGAAAGTATCGCCATGGAAATGGGTGATACGTTTCGGCAAATGAGAGAAGCTGAACCCTCGTTATATTAGACCTTTCAAGGTTTTTGCCAAAGTTAGAACAATTGCTTACCGACTTGAACTCCCAGACCAACTAAGCCGTGTTCATAGTACTTTTCACGTTTGTTTCTCCGATGAACCACTAGCTATCCCGTTGGATGAAATTCAGATTGATGACAAGCTTAATTTCGTCGAGGAACCGGTTGAAATCATGGATCAGGAAGTCAAATGATTTAAGCAGAGTCGTATCCCGATTGTGAAAGTCTGTTAGAATTCTAGGCGAGGTCCTGAGTTTACTTGGGAGCGCGAAGACCAAATGAAGAAAAAGTACCCTCATCTTTTTGCTAACCCCGCATCTACGTCTAAAGTTACGTCTTAAGCTTTGAGGATAAAGCTCTTTTAACGGGGTAAGGATGTCACACCCCGTAAATTTTAGGTCATTATTTTAAACTTTTTCAATCATTATTTTTGACTTTTATACATTACGTTTGAATCTGGTAATTTTCCGGGTAGTTGTCCCGCGTAAAACTGAAAATCATTATCGGACGCGTTCCGGCTTCGGACTTGGAATAGTCTACGTGTTATATGAATTATTTTATCATTTTAAAGTGTTACGTAGGTCACGTTCAGTTTCGTTTGCGATTTATACGTTTTTCGCGTACGTCGTACGGTTTTAGCGTTTTAGGTCAATCGGAGACCTGGAAACCCGCAATCTTTTCGTGTAAACTTTAGTTATCATATATCTCAGGTTTAGAAGTCAAAAATTTCATGGTCACCCCTCCCCCTCTACTCCAAACACACGCAAACACCCACACTTAATTAATTCAAAGAGCATCTTTCATCTTTATTTTGAATTTCAACTACATCACATGCAAGATGGTGACATTTTTGTAATTTTATCCCATGCATGCACTTGTGACTTCTTACACCTTTTGTATTTAAGCACCCATAGAGGACCACAACTCCACTACTTCAAATGAGGCTTTTCATTTAATTTAGTTGGCTAGTGATCAAGACTTGAACCCCCCCCCCCTTTGGCTTATTGCGTCCGAACCCACAACCACACACACCTTTAGTGTGTGTTGGTCACCTAGACACTTGATTCCATCACCTAAACCCTACCTAATGTCCTATAAATACCATGTTATATCACAACTTGGAGTTATACTTCCATTTCACAAGTCACCAACAAAAACTCTTCTCCCTCTCCCCCTCTTGGAGCTTACGGCTCAAAACACACACACATATACACTTCCATATCTTTAATTTCTAGCAAGATATAACTATTCCAAGATCATTTTTATTCATATCTAATGTGTTTCCAAGAAGGGTTTCTTTGATTTCAAGGGTTATTCAAGATTTCATAAGTTAGGGTTTTGGTTTATCAAGTGGGTTTTGCAAGATTTGTTATTGGTTTTTAAGATCTAAGGTTCCTAAGCTAAATCTTGTGTTTCTTTCTTGATTCTTCACACCTTGTATGTGTGTTCTTGATTTTTCTCTTATTTCTTTCTTTCTTATGATCTTGATCAAGTTTATAAATATATGTCCTTAGTGTTTGTGTTGTTTTTCAAAAAGAAACTAGTGGGTTTATAAACTAATAAAGTTTTCATGTGTTCTTGATATTAATACTTTGTCTATGGAAAGGATGAGTGAGCTTGTGGGTTGCAACAAAGATGGTGATGGGATTAAGATAGATTAAGAGTGGATTTTGTTGGTTGGATTAGTAGTGAACGGGATTAGGTTACTATAGGCACTATTGTGAAGTTTGGACGGATTTTTGGGAGCGTTTGCGAAAAATATGGTTGCTGATCCAATTTTGTTTTGAGGTTTTGGGCGACTTAAAAATGTTCTCATTAGTCAAGAAAGTAGTTTTTAGAGAGTTTGTTTCGAGTAGATAGATTTTCATATATCGAACACTAAAAGCGGTTTTAAAACGGCCAAGTTATGGCGAAATGAATTTTGGAACACTTTTCGGAAAAATAACTAATGTTGTTGATTGGAATTATAAAATGAGTTTTTGGACACTTTCGAGTTGATTTGAGCATTTAAAACATTGGCGAAATGTATGTAGACACTAGTATATTAAGTGGAAATTTTAGAAAAGTCACAAATATATTATCGGGATTTCTAAAATGGGAAAACTTCTAAAAATAGAAACTTTTGGTATTTATTAGCGAGACGGACTTAAAATGTAGGCGTTTAGTTATCACTAGTGCGTTTTAGGATCATGGACTTATCAAATATTAGGGGACGGTATTAACGTCTCGAAACTTAGAACTTTCTTAATATAGTAACTATTCAAAAATAGAAACTTTTTGTAAAACATGGCGTAACGTAACCATAAATCTTATACTTTCATAACGACAAGTTTCTACTATATAAAATAATGCGCAAACACTTATGGATGTCTATTTCTTCTATTAGCGTCTTATTCGACGTTTCGTATTTATTTCTCGTTTCTAAAGCGCGTCTTTTAATTAGGTCGCGGTTAGAGTTGTTCGATATCGTTATACACTTCGTTGAATTACTTTCTCACCATTTGCTTTAGGTGAGTTTATAGCCCCACTTTTCTGACTGATTTTACTTACGTTTCATAACTTTGTGGTGAGAACATTGTTGCTTTCAAATAAAATAGACACAAGTACTTTACGTGAGATTTTCCCTATTTACGTGTTGTCTAAGTTTTGCGTTTAGACCACTACAATTGCTAAAATTATCATGAACCATTAATTTCCTAACCGACTGGCTGGTTAAGTAAGCGTGAGTATTATAAATAGATCTATGGGGACTGATTATCCCCGTCCGGGTAAGTAGCGCTTATTAGTTGCGAAGATGCCAAATTAACGGAAGCATAATATGTCGGATTTCGTTTAGGTAATCTTGGTCAAATACATGTAGGGCAAGCCTTTCATAGCATACTTAAATGCTCCATGCTAATTGAGCTTCGGTTTCATAAGCTTAGTGCAATGTAAATGCCTTTTTATGTGAAATTGCATCTGTTATAATTGTCACATGCATTTTGGAAATCTTGTGGTATGCCTTATTTCGTTTAAGCCAAACCTATGAATTCACCAACATTATGTTGACGTTTTAACAATGTTTTCAGGTGCTTAG
This sequence comes from Tanacetum coccineum, assembly GCA_026074375.1. Classification (NCBI taxonomy): domain Eukaryota; kingdom Viridiplantae; phylum Streptophyta; class Magnoliopsida; order Asterales; family Asteraceae; genus Tanacetum; species Tanacetum coccineum. Next base: position 12,750 of record BQNB010123816.1, read on the forward strand.
CTTGGATGTCTTTGATTGCAATATGGTGTCGACTTGCATTGGCCCGATTTTTAAGAATTTATCAACTGATTAAACATCATTGTCAATTTCCAAAACTTATATTCTCTTCCGCGTATTATCTTTGGACCTATGTAAAACTTTAACCATTTTTATTTAATGCAACGATGCTGGATTTATGAAACGTACCCTTAGAGGTCGTTCTTTGTACTTTGTGTGATGTATATTATGACGTCACGCCCCCGAACACGTATTCGGTCTAGGCCCCGTTTGGGGGTATGTCAGCCCCACCCTCTCGTCTCACCCACAAAGGTGAACTCATTGTCCGAGACCCTTTTAAAATGGAACTTCATGAGATGAAGCTGCTTTACAAAAAAATGAGAAGTGATTCTTAGCAAAAATGTCATTATTCTCACTGGTAACAAAGATCATCCAAATGCTTGTCTTGTCTACATGCTTTATTGTCTTGCCACTCAAAACCCTTTCAATCTCTCTTATTAGATGGCCAAAAGAATAATGGGTGTCATAAAAATAACAAAATGGTGCTCCCGTATGGTATGCTTCTCACTCACCTTTATAGGCACGTTTCTACCTTTCAACCTTGTCCTTTAACCGATGGTCACTTTCTTATAAACCACATCATGGTTCCCCACACCGAGGGACGTGTAAAAAGGTTCATGCTTGACGGGAAAATGCCTCATCTACCTACCTCCTCTTCCTCCTCGCCATCACAATCTCATGATAGCATTAACTCGGTTGATAACTTTCAACTCTCCCCCATAACATACCACAACCAACTTCCACCTATTCCCGGAGCTCGAAGGAGTTCAAGTAAACCAAGGGGATGTTTAAGTGTCTTGATCATTTCCTTTCCAACATGGGCAAGAAGAATAAGTGAGGAGCATACAACCGGTTGATATATTTGATAAACTTGTGTTTGGATGTAAAACATTTGGTATTTGTTTGTTTAGAATTTCTTTAATTTTATGTTTGTGGTATTTGGATAATACTTGTTTTTATGATATCTTTGAATATTTGTGCTCTTTGTAATGTAAGTAGGTTTCTTATGTGATTTAGTTATATCATGCATCTCTTTGATCCCTGTTTGGTTGCCCCCTAGTTTTAAGCATTCCCTTTTTTTGCACACCCTAGAGTTATGCTTTTCCTTTAAGATTGCCTATAGCACACTTCCAAAAAGTTAGAATATGCACTAGAAGGCTGATGGGTTTGTTAGTGATCTTTCTGTCTGATTTCCTGATATCACTAACCAGATCCCTTTGCAGTAAAGGGCGAATCCCTTTTGAAAGGTATCCGTGAAATCCGGGGTCACAAAGAGTTTAAAAACGATTTTTGTGCTTCTTGTCTCACTTTGATCTTGGATAAATTAGCTAATTACATCATTTAGGTAAAGTTTTAGTAGGCTTTGACTTGGCAAACATTAAAGTTCATCTAATGATTACACTTAGGGACAAATAATTGGTTAAACCATTTAATATTTTGGATGCCTTTCCCTTTAAATCAAACCACCTTGTGCTAGCATTTTCCATCATCTTCCTCACTTGAAAACCTGAAAACTCAGTCCATAATCATCTTTAAAATGACCAAAGCTTCAAGTGCATCTTCCTTCATAAGAAAACCACCAAGAAAGATCTCCTGCACAATTGTCATAAACATATCCTCAAATGAATCCTCACCTATTAGGGATCCATCAAAGAACTATATCATTACTACTCCTACTATACCATTAGAGACACCACAACAAACACCACTTACTTAACCCATCACAACTCTGTTAGTCATTCCATGACTTTCCCCATAACCAACCGTAGCCACTACTCTTGTACCTCATCAACTTATCTTTGCCAGTCCTCCTACCTCACCACATCTATATTTGAACACTCTTGAAGACTTACCTCCAAGATCCACCAATCCACCAACACTTCTAACATTTGAGTTAATAGAATAACTAGCTAGTCAACCACCTCTTTTACTCGATCACATGGATATCAAATCTAAGAAACAATAGACTAAGTTCACTCCCGGAACCAAACATAACCCGATCACAAATCAATGAAGAACTCAAAGTATTCATAATATCTCCAACACTATAGACTTGCACCTCTAAAATGCACTAAATGCATCTACAAACCACACCACTACCATAACTACCTAGATACCTCCTCTACCACCTCTTCCATCACACCTTCCACCTCTATAAACCTTCATGCCACTCGACCAATCCTTATGGATTGATGGGCCTCCACCACAACCTTCCCAAAATGAACACATGTGTGTCCATTGCCATCGCACACAAACTCTCGTTCATGAGATGGGTGATGAAATGCACATCACGTTTCACCATATTCTTGAACGACTCATTGACCTCACAGATCAAAAACCATAATGTGGTTTATGCAAGCACAAGTGGAATTGTTAGGTTTTTAATTTTTCCATTAATAGTTGTTATTTGTATTTCGTATGATATGTAGAACTAAGCCATGCTTTTATTATTTTTTATATGTGGTTTTTATACCACAATTCATTTTCATTTAATTACATGGTTCTAGTTTTATTCCTTATGTTTGTTTAAGAAATGTTGTTATTTTTCATTGTTTATAATTGTGATGGAATTTTATCCTTTTCAAAGAGGGGTTACTGTCTGATTTTCCAGATAGCCGGATTCTTTTTGTAAAGAAGGACGAAGCCCTTTTATAAGGGATCTAGCAGATATGGACAAAAAGAAACCAAAAATACATACTTATGGCATATTTTTTGTAGGTTCTCTCAAAGCAAGGGGAGTATATATTCATCATTGCGCTAATCATTTTTTGTAGCTTTAAAATCTATTTGGGTTCCTTGACGCCCTCATTAAGAGAGAGCTTCCGTCGAGGGGGAGCATCGCATTTTCGATTTA
>BQNB010123817.1:0-20035 GCA_026074375.1 Tanacetum coccineum
CTTGACTTTTTGCCTTGGTCAAGGGTAAGGAGTTGAGATTTGCCTGGTATTTTATATATATATATATTAAAACGAACCATTCTCCTGTTCTTAAATAACTTGTCTCATCATCCCTTATTGTGGTGTACAACGCTGACTCTTTATATCTTTCTATGGCTTACTCTCATCGTCTCCTTTACTTTCCCTATTTGTTAATATCTCTTTAATTGGAGTTATCTCTAATTTTAGAGTAAAATTATTAATCTATATCTTCTCATTCACTTTCTCTTCATGATGATCTCACTCCACTCTAAGTTGTGAGACCTATTTTATATGGCTAGAAAGCCCTAAACGATACCAACATTGTAACTTGTTCTCCTGTTTTTAAATAACTTGTCTCATCATTCCTTATTGTGGTGTATAACATTGACTCTTTATTTCGTTCTATGGCTAACTCTCATCTTCTCCTTAACTTCCTCTATTTGTTAATATCTCTTTAATTGGAGTCATCCTCAATTCTGGAGTAAAATTATGAATCTTTCTCTTCTCATTCACTTTCACTTCATGATGATCTCACTCCACTCTCATTTGTAAGAACTATTTTATATGGCTGGAAAGCCCTAAACGATACCAACATTGTAACTTATTCTCCTGTTTTTAAATAACTTATCTCATCATCCCTTATTGTGGTGTATAACCCCGACTCTTTATTTCTTTCTATGGCTTACTCTTATCATCTCTTTCACTTTCTCTATTCGTTGATATCTCTTTAATTGGAGTTATTTCTTATTTTAGAGTAAAATTATTAATCTATATCTTCTTATTCACTTTCTCTTCATGATGATCTCCCTCCACTCTAAGTTATGAGACCTATTTTATATGCCTAGAAAGCCCTAATGATACCAACATTGTAACTTGTTCTCTTGTTTTTAAAGAACTTGTCTCATCATCCCTTATTGTAGTGTATAACACCGACTCTTTATTTCGTTCAATGGCTAACTCTCATCTTCTCCTTCACTTCCTCTATTCGTTCTTTAATTGGAGTTATCCTCAATTCTGGAGTAAAATTATGAATCTTTCTCTTCTCATTCACTTTCACTTCATGATGATCTCACTCCACTATAAGTTGTGAGACCTATTTTATATGGCTAGAAAGCCCTAAATGATACCAACATTGTAACTTGTTCTCCTATTTTTAAATAACATTTCTCATCATCCCTTATTGTGGTGTATAATACTGACTCTTTATTTCATTCTATGGCTAACTCTCATCTTCTCCTTCACTTCCTCTATTCGTTGATATCTCTTTAATTGGAGTCATCCTCAATTCTGGTGTAAAATTATGAATCTTTCTCTTCTCATTCACTTTCACTTCATGATGATCTCACTCTACTCTAAGTTGTGAGACCTATTTTATATGGCTAGAAAGCCCTAGACGATACCAACAATGTAACTTGTTCTCCTATTTTTAAAGAACTTGTCTCATCATCCCTTATTGTGGTGTATAACCACGACTCTTTATTTCTTTCTATGGCTTACTCTCATCGTCTCCTTCACTTTCTCTATTCGTTGATATCTCTTTAATTGGAGTTATCTCTAATTTTAGAGTAAAATTATGAATCTTTCTATTCTCATTCAATTTCACTTCATGATGATCTCACTCAACTCTAAGTTGTGAGACCTATATTATATGGCTAGAAAGCCCTAAACGATACCAACATTGTAACTTGTTCTCATGTTCTTAAATAACTTGTCTCATCATCCCTTATTGTGGTGTATAACGCTGACTCTTTATTTCTTTCTATGGCTTACTCTCATAGACTCCTTCACTTTCTCTATTCGTTGATATCTCTTTAATTGGAGTTATCTCTAATTTTAGAGTTAATTTATTAATATATCTCTTCTCATTCACTTTATCTTCATGATGACCTCCCTCCACTCTAAGTTATGAGACCTATTTTATATGCCTAGAAAGCCCTAATTGTGGTGTATAACACCGACTCTTTATTTTGTTCTATGGCCTACTCTTATCTTCTTCTTTACTTTCTCTATTCGTTGATATCTCTTTAATTGGAGTCATCCTCAATTCTGGAGTAAAATTATGAATCTTTCTATTCTCATTCAATTTCACTTCATGATGATCTCACTCTACTCTAAGTTGTGAGACCTATTTTATATGGCTAAAAAGCCCTAAACGATACCAACATTGTAACTTGATCTCCTATTCTTAAATAACTTGTCTCATCATCCCTTATTGTGGTGTATAACACCGACTCTTTATTTTGTTCTATGGCTAACTCTCATCTTCTTCTTTAATTTCTCTATTCATTGATATCTCTTTAATTGGAGTCATCCTCAATTCTAGAGTAAGCCCTATAAAGAGAAAGTAAAGAAGAAGATGAGAGTTAGCCATAGAACGAAATAATTTTACTCTAAAATTAGAGATGACTCCAATTAAAGAGTTGTTACCAAAAAGAGAAAGTAAAGAAGAAGATGAGAGTAGGCCATAGAAAAAAATAACTTGTCTCATCATCCCTTATCGTTTAGGGCTTTCTAAGTCCTACTCTCATCTCCTTCTTTACTTTCTCTATTCGTTGATATCTCTTTAATTGGAGTCATCCTCAATTCTAGAGTAAAATTATGAATCTTTCTATTCTCATTCAATATCTCTTTAATTAGATTTACCCCTACATTGTAACTTGTTCTCTTGTTCTTAAATAACATTCGTTGATATCTCCTGTTCTTACAAGATGGATTTATCTCTTATTTTTAAAGAACTTGTCTCATCATCCCTTATTGTGGTGTATAACACCGACTCTTTATTTCATTCAATGGCTAACTCTCATCTTCTCCTTCACTTCCTGTATTCGTTGATATCTCTTTAATTGGAGTCATCCTCAATTCTGAAGTAAAATTATTAATCTATCTTTTCTCATTCACTTTCTCTTTATGTTGATTGATAAGTATAGAATACACATATCTATTTGTACCTAAAATAACCCAATTAAACCCAAAACAGACCAAAAATAGCAAACATATGCTTGTATTTGTGTTTTGTGTGTGCAGGTACGGATATATCAAAAATCACATGAAAACAGTCAAAAACGAGCAAGCACGGACACGGGAATCAGAAGAGTTCAAAAAGAAGCCAAAGACTCAAAGCCAAAGCCCAAAAAGTCAAGCCTCAATCAAATCCAGGGAAAGATGTTCAATAAAAGTCAACAAAACCCAAATCCTTAGCCCATTTCCTCTTATTATAAAACACAAGGGCCAAATTACAAAGTTCCCAAACTAGATTATATCTAGAAAAGAGAGAAAAGGAAGAAAGGGACTAAAAGTGTCACAATCTCAAAGTCAAACAAATTTTTACCCATTTCAGTTATAAAAAAAGGGCGGGTAAATCCCATTCATTGTTCATCATCTTCCCAAACGTGCCATTGGCTCAAAACAAAGGGGTTTTAAAAAATAGAGGGTACAAAGGACAATTCGAGTGACAAGGACTGGCATGGCAGAGAATTACATCACCAAACCCTCCCATTGGCCAATCCCCACCAAAGAAGCTCACATGGATTTTGAGGAAGCACAAGTAAAGGATAGGTTTTGCACTAAAACACTCACAAAAGAAGCACAAACGTCACATCAATGTAATGACACGCTGGCAATCTTCAGGTGTCCATAGCTTGATCAAACGGCTACAAATGAAGCTCAAATAAATGAAGAAATGATTGGTTGAGATTGAAAGTTTGGAGAGCAGAGCAAGAGATCCTAGAAGCTTCTTTCAGGACCTATAAATAGCCCTCTCTTCTCACACACACAAAAGAGGGAGAGATATCTAGGTTTTTAGTAATTTAGTCTAGCTTAAATTTCATATTTTTCTTAAATGCAATTTTCCTTAAAATGTTTTGTAATCTCCTTTCCAAGTAATGTAATCAGTAACTTTTATTAATGAAATTTAGTTTAAATCATTCATAAGCTCTCTTTTCTTGTTATTCAAAAGCTGTCTTAATAAGCCAAAATGTCTCAATAAGCTAAAAGCTCTTTCAGTCTATAAGCTGAAATAGAACTTATTAAATTCAGAATTAATCTTACTTAAACCTTAAATCAGTATAAACTTACATTTATCATGGATCTATTTGGATATGAGCTTTTTGGAAGGGGATCTTAACTTGGAAGAGATCCCAAGGACTTTACCCTAGCTTATCTAATAAGCTAGGGAGCTTGTAGCTGCCATTATTGGTTCCTTTTGTTTAGCTAAAGGATAAAGTAAGTTTCTCTCTTCATTACTCTCTAATTTCAGTTTTAAAGTGCTTAGTTATAGCTTAAATGTTTATTGCTGCTTATTTGCTTATTCTCCTTGCTTATTAGTGCTTATTTTAGTATAATTTAGCTTAATAATCATAGTTGATAATCTGTTTTTGATTAAGTTAGTTTAGATCTTAGACTTTCATATTATTGTCTTAAAAACCTCTAAAAAACCAAAAATATAGTAAAGTAGCTTAAGTCTTAGATTATTGCTTATTTAGTTGTTAAATCATGCTTATTAAAGTAATTTTAATCTGTTAATTGTCTGGTATTAAGCACTTGTTTACTAGATTTCAAAGTAGTAGCTTAATCATAAATGTCTTAGTCTTAAAGGGGTGTTTGGTTTAAGCTATTAATGATTTTATGGCTTAATATTCTCGCCTGTGCACCAGGGGAACTTTCTTTTGAATTTCACTTGTGAAATTCTGATCTAAGCCCTCCAAGGCTTAGATCTTGCTTGGACTGTGTTTAAACACTCATTTGAGTGTGTTTTAGTGCAGTATTTCCCTTAGGAAACCTGCATTTTCGTTTTGCACTTGTGCAAAAGTGCACCAGTACTAACAATAAGTTAGTACTGGTGGCAGTACTAACAAAAAGTTAGTACTGCTAGCTTAGATTTTAGATAGGAATTCAAGTAGGATTAAGTTTAGTTATAGCTTATTATAAATTTAGCCAACATTGTAACTTGTTCTCTGTTACTTAAATAATTTTTCTCATCATCCCTTATTATGGTGTATAACTCTGACTCTTTATTTCTTTTCTATGGATCTCTCAACCGTCTCCTTCACATTTCTTTATTTCGTTGATATCTCTTTAATTGGAGTTATCCATAATTTTGAGTAAAATTATGAATCTTTCTATTCTCATTCAATTTCACTTCATGATGATCTCACTCCACTCTAAGTTGTGAGACCTATTTTATATGGCTAGAAAGCCCTAAACGATACCAACATTGTAACTTGTTCTCCTGTTTTTAAAGAACTTATCTCATCATCCCTTATTGTGGTGTATAACCCTGACCTTTTTCTTTCTATGGCTTACTCCTCATCGTCTCCTTCACTTTCCTCAATTCGTGATGATCTCTTTAAATTGGATTTATCTCCTAATTTTGGAGTAAAATTATTAATCTATCTTTTCTCATTCACTTTCTCTTCATGATGATTTCCCTCCACTCTAAGTTGTGAGCCCTATTTTATATGGCTAGAATACCCTAAACAATACCTACATCGTAACTTGTTCTCCTATTTTTTAAGAACTTGTCTCATCATCACCCTTATTTGTGTGTTATAACTCGACTCTTTTTCTGTTCTATTGCTTACTCCTCATCGCCTCACTACACTATTCTCTATTCGTTTATATCTCTTTAATTGGAATTTATCTCTAATTTATGAGAAAATTAATGAATCTTTCTACTGGAGTAAAATTATGAATCTTTCTCTTCTCATTCACTTTCACTTCATGATGATCTCTCTTCACTCTAAGTTGTGAGACCTATTTTATATGGATAGAAAGCCCTAAACGATACCAACATTGTAACTTGTTCTACTGTTCTTAAATAACTTGTCTCATCATACCTTATTGTGGTGTATAACGCCAACTTTTTATTTCTTTTTATGGCTTACTCTCATCGTCTCCTTTACTTTCTCTATTCGTTGATAACTTTTTAATTGGATTTATCCCTAATTTTAGAGTAAAATTATTAATCTATATCTTCTCATTCTCTTTCTCTTCATGATGATCTCCCTCCCCTCTAAGTTGTGAGACCTATTTTAGATGCCTAGAAAGCCCTAACGATACCAACACTGTAACTTGTTCTCCTGTTTTTAAAGAACTTGTCTCATCATCCCTTATTGTGGTGTATAACCCCGACTCTTTATTTCTTTCTATGTCTAACTCTCATCTTATCCTTCACTTTCTTTATTCGTTGATATCTCTTTAATTGGAGTTATCTCTAATTTTAGAGTAAAATTATTAATCTATATCTTCTCATTCACTCTATCTTCATGATGATCTCCCTCCATTTTAAGTTGTGAGACCTATTTTATATGCCTAGAAAGATCTAACGATACCAACATTGTAACTTGTTCTCTTGTTTTTAAAGAACTTGTCTCATCATCCCTTATTATGGTGTATAACCCCGACTCTTTATTTCTTTCTATGGCTTACTCTCATCGTCTCCTTTACTTTCTCTATTCGTTGATATCTCTTTAATTGGATTTATCTCTAATTTTGGAGTAAAATTATTAATCTATCTAAATTATTTTTTACTTTTTATATTTTATGATTTTTTTGGATTTTTGAAATTTTTTAACAAAAATGAAACTTTCGAGGACGAAAGGATCTTCAAATCTTATCAACAAACACAAAACGAGAGATTCGTTAACTCAAATCCCCGGCAGCGGCGCCAAAAATTTGATACGGTCTAATATATACTAATAATATATAATATTTCAACAAGAGCAATTAAGAAAATTCCCTAAGGAAAATTCACTCTTTAAAATATATATATATAATATATAATATACGTATGTTTTCCGGAAAGTATGATTTCCCGGGTCGTTTTCCCAACGATTTGAGAAATTGAATCCTCGCTTGATATTGGATACTGATTTGAATGGGTTCGAAGATTGATTGGGTTTTTCTATAACTACTAATTAAAAACAAGCAATTAAAAACAATTAAAGCACTTAACAAATTACGGGAAACAAATAAAACGCGACAATTAAGCAAATAAACTAAATTTAACCCCTAAAAATGTAAACTAAATTTCTAAACCTAAGATAGGACAAAAGAAAATTTTAGGAAAAAGAAAAACATTTTTTTGATTATTTTTGAATTTATTATGAATTAAAGACTAATTTAATCTAATTAAATCTTAAAAAATAGCAAATTAAGTACTAAAAATTGGGAAAAATAATTTTTAAGCTTAGAAAAGTCTAAAATATTATAAAAGCAAAGAAAACTATTTTTAACTATTTTTAAAATTAAAATCCTATTTTTAAAATTAAAAATTAAAGCTCAAAAATGAAAATTAAAATCTAAAAGTGGTGAAAATGATTTTACTGAATGTAAACCTAAAGCTATTTTTTATAAAACTAAAAACTATTTTTTTGTATTTTTCTGAAACTTTTTTCTATTTTTTATGTATTTTCGAAATTAAGAACTTAAGAAAAATGATTAAAATTAAAATACTTAATAGAAAAATACGAAAAATTCAGGTAAAATCTATAACCTAACAAGGATCAAAGGAAAAATAAGTAATCTTGCCCAGCTTATCAAATAAGCTGAGAAGTTAGCTTATTAGGCTACGGGTTATATAACAAGAAAGAAAATAAAATGAGTATTTGTATTAAATGTGGGGAAGAGATACTGGATGAGCTATTGAAACAAATGGTTAACACGTTGGGTCTATAAGAGGGAGGTCATAGGTTCGAGGGTGGTTAACCCCTTTTTGTTATATATATATATATATTTTTTTGACTTTTAGGGAAAACTAAATACTAGGACTTAAAGAAAACACAAAATTAAGCAATTTTAATAAAGGGGACATAAGCTGAAATTAACTAATAAGCTCAAAAACAGCTTATCAAAAAGCTGTCACAGAAAGTGGGGTTTTGACTATGGTTTTACTAAAACAGCTCCAAAAATCTCAATTTCAAAAGTAAAAGAAGATCCTAAGAGCTTATTATATGCTTATTCTAATTAAGAAAATAGATTTAATCTTAAAACACATTAAGGCTCCTAAAAATGATGATGAAAGAAGCAAAGTTAGGAATAAAGCAATAAGCTACAAAAAACTTAACAAGCTCAATTGCTCAAAAAGCTAATACAGCAAATGAGCTTTTGCAAACTTGACAAACTACTTATAAGCTACTAATTTAAACAATAAAACCTACTACTACAAGCTAGAAATCAAATTCAAAAGCTATCAACTATTAACTACTGTTTTTGGGCTTTTGGTTTTCTTAGTTGAATTTTTGACAGCAAAATTAGCTAGGAAAATAAGCTAGAAAATAAAATTTAAGTCTTAATCTATTTTAAGCTATAAAAAATCTAAATCCTACTCTAACCTTAGAAACTTAAACCTAGGATTACCTAGCTAAAAATTAAGCTAAAGGTGACAGTAGGAACTCCTTAGTTCCTACTGATGCACTTTGCACAAATGCAAAGTTATAGTGCAGATTACCTAAGGGGTAACCCTGCACTAAGACACACTCCAATTGAGTGCAAAAAATACAATGCAAACAAAATCTAAGCCTTGGTGGGCTTAGATCAAATTTTTCACAAATGAAAATCAAGTGAAATTCCCCTGGTGCAAGAACTCTTCAAATAAGCCATAACTTTTTCTATTTTCAAAACTTAACTTATGAAAACTCTTTAACTATTAATGTTAAATGAAATTTAAACTGACTCAATGAAAAACTAAAGCTCACTTTGACTATTTGTGGTCAAAGAAGCTTATTCCAAACACCCCTTTAAAGTGATGACAGGTTTGAGTTAAAGCTTAAATTGCAAATCTAATTAACAAGTATTAACTACCAGATGATTTTTAGCTTATAACAACCCTTACTAACATGAATTAACAACTGATTAAGCAATAATCTAAGATTTAAACTAATTTTCTACTATTTTTGGTTTTTTATGGTTTTTAAGACAATTATATGAAAGACTATGATCTAAACTTAATATAAGCAAAAACAGATTAACTAAATAATCTAATAAGCAAAATAAAAGAGATATAAGCACATATAAGCTAGTTATTTAAGCAAACAAGCAGATCTGAGAAGAAACTATGCTATAACTAATTAGGCTAAATTATGAAATACAAGTAATCTAAAAAGGAAACTTACTCAACCTCTAGCTAAACAAGAGGTCCCAAAAGGGCAGCTTCAAGCTCTCCTAGCTTATTAATAAGCTAGGAGTTAAGTCCATAGAGATCCTTCCAGGATTGATCTCTCTTCCAAATAAGCTCATGAATTCAAATCCAAAGGTAAATAGAACTTAAGCTGATTTTTAGTGTTTAGGTAAAAGTTTAGCTAAGTTGAGCTCTATTTCAGCTTATAGACTGAAATAGCTTATTATGAGCTTATTAGCTTATTGAGATAATTACTATTTTAGAGAGCTTATGAATTAAAAGAGACTAAGAAGATTAAAAGCAAATATTATCTTTGATTAACTAAAAAACTCTTGATTACGTTATATAAAAGACACTTACAACTGATTTAAAGAAAATTACAATAAAAACTACACTAGGTGAAAAAATGCTAGAAAAGAAAAAAGACAAAAGTGTGTATGTGATGGTGTGGCCTTTTATAGCCAGTAGGTGAAGCTTCTAGGCTCTCTTGCCTTGCTCTCCAATCCTTCAATCTCATCCCTTGAATCTCTTAATCATTGGATCATGATTCATAGCCGTTGGATCTTTTGTGGATACTTGAGGATTGCCAAGCTGTCATTCTTTGATTGTGATAGCTTGTGCTTCTTTTGTGAGTGAGTTTAGTGCAAAACCCACGCCTCTTGTGTGCTTCTCTATTAATGACGTGTCCTTATGCTTGAGTGAGGAATGATTGCCTCTTGATTTGACTAATATGTCCTTGCAATATTGTTAGTGAGCTCATGAATTATCTTAATTGCCCATTGATTTTAATTTGCCCTTTGTTTTGACTGCTTGGTGAAACGGGAGAGACGAATGAACAGTAAAAAGGGCTTCGCGCCTTTATAACTGAAGCGGGTAACTTATTTTTGAACTTTGGCCCTTTGACGAATTCAGTCCCTCTCTTTTGTTTTCTCCTTTTCTAGTTATAATTAAGTTTTGGAAATTTGCAAGTTTGGTCCCTGGAGTTTATAAAAAGAGAGTTGGGCTATGATTTTGGGCTTAATGATCCGGGTGAGGCCCATTTAGGCTTAGGGACTATTTATGGATTTTTTTGAAAGTTGAGGGGCTCAAATGGAATATTTTGGGTCTTGTTGACTTTTGTTGACCATGATTTGACCAATATGACACACTTTGACTGAGGGTATTGACTTTACCTGGCTTTACATTTCCGGCTTTTGTTCACTCTTGCCGTTTTCTCGTGTCCGTGCTCACTTGTTTTTTTAAATAGGTCTTTTGAATTCTGATATATTAACTGTGTATATCTAAATCAATATAACTTTTATGCAGGAAGAATGCTTGGAAGTGAGTTTTTTTGGAAAAGTATATACTTTTTGTTTTGTGGTCTTTTCTATAAGTTAATGGGTTTTTATGCCAATAAAATAGAATGGTCCTTACAGCCTTTTTTGCCATTTATAGAATGTTAGTTAGGGTTTGTAACTGCATATCTAAATCAATATAACTATTATGCAGGAAGAATGTTTGGAAGTGAGTTTATCACGATACTTGAACCAGGTGCTAAACTTGTTAATGGAATGGTAAGTCGGCATACACATATGTTTTTGCTTATGAAACCGACACATAGTTGTCTATGCAATTTATCTGTTTTTGGAACACATGTTAACTAGTAACTACTACGTATAAATAATAAATTGGACATGTCATGCACAAGGACTACTTACTACGAGGGTCATACCATGGGAAAAATTCAATTTTTATTCTCAACTGCCATGGAGTACGATGGCAAGTGCAGCTTGGACAAGTGGGCCCAGATAAAGTGGCTATTATCGGGTCTGCATGGTCAGACTTTATGTGTAGAAACGTTGATCAGAATGTTAAGTGATTGTAGGTTTTTTATACAATATATTATATTAATACACAAAAGTATAGAGAATAATTCCCAAAGTAGCCCTCTAGGAAAATTCTTATACAAATATATAATAATAAAAATATACGTATGATTACCGGGAAGTATGCTTTCCCGGGTCGTTTCCCCAACGACTTGTGAAAATGAAACCACGCCTTAGTTTGGATAATGATTTGAATAAGATCAAAGAGAATTTTGATTTTCTATAACTACTAATTGAAAGCAACAAATAAAATAAGCAAACAAAAGCAATTAAGCACTTAAACTAATTAACGGGAGCAAATAAAACGCGACAAATATGCAAATAAGACCAAATTAAACTTTAAAAATGGAAACTAAATTTCTAAATTTAGAATTAGACAAAAGAAAATTTTTGGAAAAAGAAAAATATTTTTTTGATTATTTTTGAATTTGTTATGAATTAAAAACTAATTTAATCTAATTAAATTCTAAAAAAATAGCAAATTAAGTCCAAAAAATTAAGAAAAATGATTTTTAAACTTATAAAAGTCTAAAATAACATAAAAACTCAGAAAACTAGTTTTAACTATTCTTAAAATTAAAATTATATTTTTAAAATTAAAAAATAAAAGCTTAAAAATGAAAATAAAAATTTTAAAGGTGTAAAAATGATTTTACTGCATGTAAAACTAAAACTAATTTTTCTAAAACTAAAAACTGTTTTTTTGTATTTTTTAAAACTTTTTTTCTATTTTTTTATGATTTTTCGAAAGTTAAAACCTTAGAAAAATGATTAAAAATAATCTATTAAATAGAAAATTATCAAAAAATCAGGGAAAATCTAAAAAGGAACTTTTTTTATATATGATAACTATACTAAAAAGAAAAAGAAAATATTTTTTACTTTTTATATTTTTTAATTTTTTTGGGTTTTTGATTTTTATAACAAAAATATAACTTTCGTAAACGAAAGGATCTTCAAATCAAAATCAACAAACGTAAACAAATGAGTCGTTAACACAAGTCCCCGGCAGCGGCACCAAAAATTGATTGTAGTTTTTTTATACAATATTATATTAATACACAAAAGTATAGAGAATAATTCCCAAAGTAGCCCTCTAGGAAAATTCTTGTACAAATATATAATAATAATATACGTATGATTACCGGGAAGTATGCTTTCCCGGGTCGTTCCCCCAACGACTTGTGAAATTGAAACCACGCCTTAGTTTAGATAATGATTTGAATAAGAGCAAAGAGAATTTTGATTATCTATAACTACTAATAAGAGCAAAGAATAAGATTAAAAACCTGTTTTAAACAACTTTAAAACTACACTTTTTGTCTGAAAATGACAAATAAGCTGTCCTCAGAAATTGAGCCTTTGAGCTCAAAATGGCTACTTGGACTTAAACTCTTGCACAATGCTTATTTTAAGCTCAAATCAAAAACTAAAAGATGTTCTAAGTAGCTTATAATGTCTACAAGCTAGTTCTAATTAGCTTATTTGGCCACTAACACTCTACATTATCTGAATTTGAAGATCAAAGTGCTAAACTCAGGAAACAATTCAAAAAACACAATTTTAAGAAAAGCTCAAATGCTAAACAAGCCAAGTCCTAAGCTGAGCTTATGAAAACTAATTAATCTAATCATAAACCATAAATTCAAGCAAGAAAATAAGATACTACAACTTCAAATTCAAATTTTAGAAGACTAAATTTTAAGACTATTGTTTTTGGCTTTTTATCTAATTTTATGACTTTAAAAGCTAAATAAACCTAAGAATTTAAGCTAAAAATGAAAGATAAGTTTTTATCTAAATTAAGCTATATGTAATCTTAAAACTTACTAAATTTTAAAACTTAAAACCTACCAAAACTTGTTTAAAATGATGATGAAAAAGTCAGCAGTAGTAACTGTTGTTACTACTGCTGATGCACTTGGCAAGGGTACAAATCAAACCTGCAGGTGCCCTTAAGGGACAATACTGCACTAGAAACTCTCAATGAGAGTGTTAGAACACTAAACAAGCAAATACCAAACCTAGGAAAACTTGGATCAATTTTGAACAAGCTAAGATAAGTGACAAATTCCCCTGGTGCAGGAACAATTAAAAAGAGCTTAAACTTTTGAAATTTTAAAATCTAATCCTTGAAAACTACTCTACTACTAGTTTAAAATGATTATAAAGCTAACTCAAACCAATAGCTAAACTCACTTTGACTTTAAGAGGTCAAAGTGAGTAATGCCAAACACTCCTGTAAGCAATGAAAGATTTGATTTAAGCTTGAGAAATTAAGATTCAATTAACCTAGCTTTATTACCAGATATCCAAAGGCTTATAACTAGCTTAATAAACATGAATCAAGAGTTAAACAAACTAGAATTAACAAACTAAGATCTAAACTAAATAATTTCGGAATTTTATTATTTTAAGACAGAAATGAATAAAATTTAAGATCTGATCTACACCAACTAACAACAGAATATTAATAAGCACAAGATGATTAAAATAAGCACAAATAAGAACTAATTAAGCAAATAGTAAAACTAATAAGCAAATAAGCAGTTTTAAGCTAAAAATTAAATGACAAAGGAACTTAAAAGAAAGCTTACAATTGGCTTCAGCTAAACAGAAGCATAAGGCTCTTAGAGCTTTTCCACTGCTCTGGCTTATCAAAGATAAGCCAGTTAAGTCCTTGGGAGCCCTTCCAAATCTAGCTCCCCTTCCATAAGCTGAATTTAATTATTTGAGTAGATTAATAAACTAATTGAGCTCAATCACTAGCTTAGAGACTAGTGAGAGCTATTAAGAGCTTATCCAATATTAACATAAGGATTAAGAGCTTATGAGTAACAATTTAAGTCAATTGAGCTTATTTAGAATTTATGAGTAAGGTAAAAGAGATTAAGGCATATTAAAAACTAAATTTCATTAGCTAAAAGTTTTGATTACATGATTAAAAAGAAAATTACAAGAGATTAAAATTGAAAATTACATTAACTAATATTTAAGCTAAAAACTACAATCTAGGTAAAAAACAGAAAAAGAAGATAAAATGTGTGTGAGGAGTGTGAGTATTTATAGTGCATCTCTGAAACTTCTAGCCCCTGAGCTACACGCTCCTTCTAATCATATCCGTACGATCTTCTAATCATTGGAGAGTTGATTATGGCCCTTGGATCATGTGATCACTCACACAGATTGCCAAGCTAGCAATCCATTGATGTGATGTTTATGCTTGATCTCCCACTTCTCTTGTTCTTCCTCTCTTCCACGTGTCCTCCTAGCTTGGGTGAGCCAATAAGAAGCTTGAGATGACTAATTTGACCCTGCCATCTTGTTCATTATACC
Source organism: Tanacetum coccineum (assembly GCA_026074375.1). Taxonomy (NCBI): domain Eukaryota; kingdom Viridiplantae; phylum Streptophyta; class Magnoliopsida; order Asterales; family Asteraceae; genus Tanacetum; species Tanacetum coccineum. The sequence continues at coordinate 14,338 of BQNB010123817.1, forward strand.
TTAAATTGTCCTTTTTGCCATTTGATTGAGACTTGCCCCTTGATTTGACTTTGGTAAAAGGTGAGGGTGATGATGAATAGTAAACGTGTTTTTTTTGGCACCATTTTCTTAGTTTTAACTGAATGGGGTAAACGTGATGTATAACTTTGGGGTATTGGCAACCTTAGTCCTTGTCTTTGTTAAACAAAATTCCTAGTGTAAAATATCTTTTAATCTTGGCAAAAATGGTCCTTGGACTTATTGTAAAGGGTAATAGGCTTCAGGTATTAATTTTGCAGTTTTGGATTCTTGAGGGATTGAATGTGTAACTTTTTGTCCTTTAGTGTTTGACTTTTGTTAACCTATAGTTGACTAAGAGCTTTGACTTTTTGACTTTGGCTTGATTTCCCGGCTTCTTTTGTACTCTTCTGTTTTTTGTGTCCGTGTTTGCCCGTTTTTGACGGTTTTCTTGTAATTTTTGTCTTATCCATACCTGCATACACAAAACACAAAAACAAGCATATCTTTGCAATTTTTAGTATGTTTTTGGTCAATTAGGGTCATTTTTGGTGTTAGCAGATATGCCTAGAAAGCCCTAACGATACCAACATTGTAACTTGTTCTCCAGTTCTTAAATAACTTGTCTCATCATCCCTTATTGTGGTGTATAACCCCGACTCTTTATTTCTTTCAATGGCTTATTCTCATCGTCACATTCACATTCTCTATTCGTTGATATCTCTTTAGTTGGAGTTATCCTAATTTTGGAGTAAAATTATTAATCTATCTCTTCTCATTTACTTTATCTTCAGGATGATCTCGCTCCACTCTAAGTTGTGAGACCTATTTTATATGCCTAGAAAGCCCTAACGATACCAACATTGTAACTTGTTCTCCTGTTCTTAAATATCATGTCTCATCATCCCTTATTGTGGTGTATAACCCCGACTCTTTATTTCTTTCTATGGCTTACTCTCATCGTCTCCTTCATTTTCTCTATTCGTTGATATCACTTTAATTGGATTTATCACTAATTTTGGAGTAAAATTATTAATCTATCTCTTCTCATTCACTTTCTCTTTATAATGATCTCCCTCCACTCTAAGTTGTGAGACCTATTTTATATGGCTAGAAAGCCCTAAACGATACCAACATTGTAACTTGTTCTCCTGTTTTTAAATAACTTGTCTCATCATCCCTTATTGTGGTGTATAACGCTGACTCTTTATTTCTTTCTATGGCTTACTCTCATCGTCTCCTTCACTTTCTCTATTCGTTGATATCTCTTTAATTGGATTTATCCCTAATTCTGGAGTAAAATTATGAATCTTTCTCTTCTCATTCAATTTCACTTCATGATGATCTCACTCCACTCTAAGTTGTGAGACCTATTTTATATGGCTAGAAAGCCCTAAACGATACCAACATTGTAACTTGTTCTCCTGTTCTTAAATAACTTGTCTCATCATCCCTTATTGTGGTGTATAACGCTGACTCTTTATTTCTTTCTATGGCTTACTCTCATCGTCTCCTTCACTTTCCCTATTCGTTGATATCTCTTTAATTGGAGTTATCTCTAATTTTAGAGTAAAATTATTAATCTATCTCTTCTCATTCACTTTATCTTCATGATGATCTCCCTCCACTCTAAGTTGTGAGACCTATTTTATATGCCTAGAAAGCCCTAACGATACCAACATTGTAACTTGTTCTCCTGTTCTTAAATAACTTATCTCATCATCCCTTATTGTGGTGTATAACACTGACTCTTTACTTTCTCTATTCGTTGATATCTCTTTAATTGGAGTCATCCTCAATTCTGGAGTAAAATTATGAATCTTTCTCTTCTCATTCACTTTCACTTCATGATGATCTCACTCCACTCTAAGTTGTAAGACCTATTTAATATGCCTAGAAAGCCCTAAACGATACCAACATTGTAACTTGTTCTTCTATTTTTAAATAATTTTTTTGATCATCCCTTATTGTGGTGTATAACGCGGACTCTTTATTTCTTTCTATGGCTTACTCTCATCGTCTCCTTCACTTTCTTTATTCGTTGATATCTCTTTAATTGGATTTATCCCTAATTTTGGAGTAAAATTATTAATCTATCTCTTCTCATTCACTTTATCTTCATGATGATCTCACACCACTCTAAGTTGTGAGACCTATTTTATATGGCTAGAAAGCCCTAACGATACCAACATTGTAACTTGTTCTCCTATTCTTAAATAACTTGTCTCATCATCCCTTATTGTGGTGTATAACACCAACTCTTTATTTTGTTCTATGGCCTACTCTCATCTTCTTCTTTACTTTCTCTATTCGTTGATATCTCTTTAATTGGAGTCATCCTTAATTCTGGAGTAAAATTATGAATCTTTCTATTCTCATTCAATTTCACTTCATGATGATCTCACTCCACTCTAAGTTGTGAGACCTATTTTATATGGCTAGAAAGCCCTAAACGATACCAACATTGTAACTTGTTCTCCTGTTCTTAAATAACTTGTCTCATCATCCCTTATTGTGGTGTATAACACCGACTCTTTATTTTGTTCTATGGCCTACTCTCATTCACTTTATCTTCATGATGATCTCCCTCCACTCTAAGTTGTGAGACCTATTTTATATGCCTAGTAAGCCCTAACGATACCAACATTGTAACTTTTTCTCCTGTTCTTAAATAACTTATCTCATCATCCCTTATTGTGGTGTATAACACTGACTCTTTATTTTGTTCTATGGCCTACTCTCATCTTTTTCTTTACTTTTACTATTTGTTGATATCTCTTTAATTGGAGTCATCCTCAATTCTAGAGTAAAATTATGAATCTTTCTATTCTCATTCAATTTCACTTCATGATGATCTCACTCCACTCTAAGTTGTGAGACCTATTTTATATGGCTAGAAAGCCCTAAATGATACCAACATTATAACTTGTTCTCCTGTTTTTAAATAACTTGTCTCATCATCCCTTATTGTGGTGTATAACACTGACTCTTTTTTTCATTCAACGGCTTACTCTCATCGTCTCCTTCACTTTCTCTATTCGTTGATATCTCTTTAATTAGATTTATCTCTAATTTTGGAGTAAAATTATTAATCTATCTCTTGTCATTCACTTTCTCTTCATGATGATCTCCCTTCACTCTAAGCTATGAGACCTATTTTATATGGCTAGAAAGCCCTAAACGATACCAACATTGTAACTTGTTCTCCTGTTATTAAATAACTTGTCTCATCATCCTTATTGTGGTGTATAACACTAACTTTTTATTTCTTTCTATAGCTTACTCTCATTGTCTCCTTCACTTTCTCTATTCGTTGATATCTCTTTAATTGGTGTTATCCCTAATTTTGGAGTAAAATTATTAATCTATATCTTCTCATTCACTTTCTCTTCATGATGATCTCCCTCCACTCTAAGTTATGAGACCTATTTTAGATGCCTAGAAAGCCCTAACGATACCAACATTGTAACTTGTTCTCTTGTTTTTAAAGAACTTGTCACATCATCCCTTATTGTGGTGTATAACCCTGACTCTTTATTTTGTTATATGGCCTACTCTCATCTTCTTCTTTACTTTCTCTATTTGTTGATATCTCTCTAATTAGAGTCATCCTCAATTCTGGAGTAAAATTATGAATCTTTCTATTCTTATTCAATTTCACTTCATGATGATCTCACTCCTCTCTAAGTTATGAGACCTATTTTATATGGCTAGAAAGCCCTAAATGATACCAACATTATAACTTGTTCTCCTGTTTTTAAATAACTTGTCTCATCGTCCCATATTGTGGTGTATAACACTGACTCTTTATTTCGTTCTACGGTTTACTCTCATTGTCTCCTTCACGTTCTCTATTCGTTGATATCTCTTTAATTGGATTTATCTCTAATTTTGGAGTAAAATTATGAATCTTTCTATTCTCATTCAATTTCACTTCATGATGATCTCACTCAACTCTAAGTTGTGAGACCTATTTTATATGGCTAAAAAGCCCTAAACAATACCAACATCATAACTTGTTCTCCTGTTTTTAAAGAACTTGTCTCATCATCTCTTATTGTGGTGTATAACACCGACTCTTTATTTCTTTCTGTGGCTTACTCTCATCGTCTCCTTCACTTTCTCTATTCGTTGATATCTCTTTAATTGGATTTATCTCTAATTTTGGTGTAAAATTATTAATCTATCTCTTCTCATTCACTTTCTCTTCATGATGATCTCCCTCCACTCAAAGTTGTGAGACCTATTTTATTTGGCTAGAAAGCCCTAAACGATACCAATATTATAACTTGTTCTCCGGTTCTTAAATAACATGTCTCATCATCCCTTTTTGTGGTGTATAACATCGACTCTTTATTTCTTTCTATGGCTTACTCTCATCGTTTCCTTCACTTTCTCTATTCGTTGATATCTCTTTAATTGGAGTTATCCTTAATTCTGGAGTAAAATTATGAATCTTTCTCTTCTCATTCAATTTCACTTCATGATGATCTCACTCCACTCTAAGTTGTGAGACCTACTTTATATGGCTAGAAAGCCCTAAACAATACCAACATTGCAACTTGTTCTCCTGTTCTTAAATAATTTTTCTCATCATCCCTTATTGTGGTGTATAACGCTGACTCTTTATTTCTTTCTATGGCTTACTCTCATCGTCTCCTTCACTTTCTCTATTCATTGATATCAAAGAATAGAGAAAGTGAAGGAGACGATGAGAGTAAGCCATAGAAAGAAATAAAGAGTCGATGTTATACACCACAAAAAGGGATAATGAGAGAAGTTATTTAAGAACAGGAGAACAAGTTATAATATTGGTATCGTTTAGGGATTTCTAGCCAAATAAAATAGGTCTCACAACTTTGAGTGGAGAGAGATCATCATCTAAAATTAGAGATAAATCCAATTAAAGAGATATCAACGAATAGAGAAAGTGAAGGAGACGATGAGAGTAAGCCATAGAAAGAAAAAAAGAGTCAGCGTTATACACCACAATAAGGGATGATGAGAAAAGTTATTTAAGAACAAGAGAACAAGTTACAATGTTGGTATCATTTAGGGCTTTCTAGCCATATAAAATAGGTCTCACAACTTAGAGTAGAGGGAGATTATCATGAAGAGAAACTGAATAAGAAGAGATAGATTAATCATTTTACTCCAAAATTAGAGATAAATCCAATTAAAGAGATATCAACGAATAGAGAAAGTGAAGGAGACGATGAGAGTAAGTCATAGAAAGAAATAAAGAGTCAGCTTTATACACTACAATAAGGGATGATGAGAAAAATTATTTAAAAATTTAAGAACAAGTTACAATCTTGGTAACGTTTAGGGCTTTTTAGGCATATAAAATAAGTCTCACAACTTAAAGTGGAGTGAGATCATCATGAAGTGAAATTGAATAAGAATAGAAAGATTCATAATTTTACTCCAGAATTGAGGATGACTCTAATTAAAGAGATATCAACGAATAGAGAAAGTGAAGGAGACGATGAGAGTAAGCCATAGAAAGAAATAAAGAGTCAGCGTTATAGACCACAATAAGGGATGATGAGACAAGTTATTTAAGAACAGAACAAGTTACAATGTAGGTATCGTTAGGGCTTTTTAGGCATCTAAAGTAGGGCCAAAAGTTCAATATAGACCCAACATTTGTCATAGACCCAATGAACCAATCATAGCCACTCATTTTTTCATAAAAATA
>BQNB010123818.1:0-20035 GCA_026074375.1 Tanacetum coccineum
GATACGTAATACACTATGTTATGGTGGAGAATATGAATGCATGCACATAGGTCAGTCAATAAGAGTGTAAAACTGTAAAAGGACCGACGTTGCAGTCCAATATGTGTAGGTATAAAGACGAAGGAAAGCATCAAGATGGAAGACGTACCTCGTAGGATCGTTGCAGCAGTAGATGATTTTGGTACTCACCCTGAAACCGATGCTATTCTAGAAGATTATACAGCGAACAGTGTATATGAAGTTAAAAATACAACACCGACACATCTTGGGTCGTGGATGATAGTATGGGCCAACGAAAAGGAGCCATGGGGCTGGGTTATAAGCGATGGAGCCTAGTATTCAAAACGACAGCGTTTTTTTCCATTTATAGTATATATAGTAATGGCCCAATTCCAATTGCTTGCAAATTGATCCTATTTCATTCAACTTTTGTTAGCCCAAACTCAATCTTCATCCATCTCTAAAAGTCTAAAAGGCCTAAAGCTGTTAAAATTTAGTGCTTAAACCTATAAAATTTATGAATGATGCCATATAACAATAAGGATGCATGATTGATTGATAACTGAACCAAATTCAACATCAGAGAACCACCCTTAACCATTCAAAGATAAAAATGTGAATTTTCTTCATATCATATTTATTCACTATATAAAACAAAACAAAAATTAATCATGGCTTTCGACCTTATTGCAACTTCAAGGGCATTATAAAGGGTTGTATAAGAAATTACAAGTTTGATCATAATTTAATAGTTATATTTTTTTTTTTGGATTGGCGGATTTTATTAGGAAACAACTAGCAATAAGCTAGAAAAAAATTACAAAGAAACAAGAGAAGTGTTTTTAAACCAATCTATCCAACTAAAACTAGTCTTGCTTCTATATCTACACCAATAAAACGATCTAGAAACTAAGACGTCTAAAATAACCGCCTTGGAGGGAATGCTTGAACCAAATAAACTTTTATTCCGAAAGCTCCACACAAGCCGCCACATAACGTAGAAAACGCCTTCCAAAATGGCCCTATGATCACATGGAACTCTAAGATCTAAAAACCATTCCAACCACTCCTCATAAGAAGAAAACTCCGAATAACGAATATCCCACCATGAATCGATTTTGCGATAAAGATCTCTCACCATAGAACAAGCAAAGAAAATATGACTTGTGGATTCAACTTCCTTGCTGCAATTTGGGCAAATAATGGATGGGAGTTCCAATCCTCTACGAGACAAATTAAGACGGGTAGGACTTTCCAAGCCATGATATTATTTTTATGGGAACCGCTTTAACCCATCGAGTTCTAGAGGGAGAACTTAACAATAGATGGTCGTCTATATACTTTCTCGCCGACGCAACTGAAAAGTCACCCGAACCCACAAGCGACCAGGTCCATCTATCTTGCATCGAAGGCAGTTGAACACCATCGATATTCGCCTTCAAATCTAGAAACTGCATCATCTCAGCTCCATCTCTCGGCGTACGACGCAAAGAATAACCCAAATCTGCATGAGCCAATTTAGCAGTCACCGTAATCATTTTATTAGATTCAAGTGCATACACTCTAGGAAAGCAAGACTTAAACGTAACTTCACCCCTCCATGCTTCCTCCCAAAATAACGTATCAATACCATTGCCAACTCTTTTCTTCATCAAACTAAGAAGATCCATGTCTTGATTTTTTAGCATGTACAACTCGTTTACAATATTCATCCACACAGAAGGATGAGACAATTTTGATAATTTTCCAAGTTTTCCATCTTCTCCATGCAAAGCTTTAATAAACCTGACCACAACGAGTTACTATCATTACGAAAATGCCACACCCATTTAAACATCAAAACTCGATTTAAAGCAAAGAAACTCGATACACCCAACCCCACTTTTCTCTTTAGAAGCCAAAACTCAACTCCATTTAACCCACGACATCTTCTTCTCTTTAGAATCGGCCCCATTAAAGAATTGACATCTAATAGCCTCCAAAATTTTTAGCACTTGAGATGAAACTTTAAACATAGACATGTAGTAAATAGGCGTCAAACCCAAGACCGATTTAAGGAGAGTTAATCTACCACCAATAGAGAGGGTCTTCATCTTCCACTTGGAAAGACGCGAGTATACTCTAGTCACAACCTCGTCCCAAGAATTTATACGAGACATCAAACCACCAACTTTTATGCCTAGATAAGAAAAAGGCATCTTGAAAGTCGAACACCCCATCTTCAGCGCTGCTCTATTCACTTTCTCATCCACAACAAAGACCCCCAACAATGTACTTTTATGCAAATTCATGCGAAGACCAGATGCTTTATGAAAACATTTTAACGCATGAACAATAGTAGTAATATTAGAGTCACTCCATTGCCCCATAAAAATAACATCATCAACATAGAATAGATGAGATAATTGCAACGACGAGCTCAAAGATCTACCTTTAAAAAGCCCTTCGTCTACTAATTTTTGGAATGAAAGATGAAGGCTTTTCATAATTAATATGAAAAGGAACAGTGATAAAGGATCTCTTTGTTTAAGACCTTTTTGGAATTGAAATTCATCTGTAGGACTCTTGTTCACTAGGATCGAGCCTCTAGAAGAATGTAAACAGTTTTGAATCCATCCCCTCCATTTCGTACCAAATCTAAAGTTGTTTAAAACATCATCCAGATAATCCCATCTAACCGAGTCGTAAGCCTTCTCGAAATCAATTTTGAAAATCATGGATTGCTTTTTCTTGGATTTGCACCAATGAAGTAACTCATTCAACATGAAATGACCATCTAAGATTTACCTGTTTGTGACAAAAGCGGATTGGACTTCATTTACAATATGACCCAACACATTAACAAGCCGACTCGCCAAAATCTTAGCAATGATTTTATAAATGCTTCCAATCAAACTAATCGGTCTATAATCTTTTGCCAATTTTGCATCTTACGTTTTCGGAATCAAAGCAATAAAAGATGAATTACCACTACTAGAAAACGTACCGTCTTTGAAGAAATATGACACCGCATCCACCACGTCCTTTTCTAGGATACCCTAATACCTTCTATAAAAACCAAACGTAAAACCATCCGGGCCCGAAGATTTATCTGTATCACAGTCCTAAACGGACCTTTTAATTTCTTCCTTAGTTACATTCCTTTCTAAATCATCTATCTGATCCGGGTTCAATCTATTAGGAAATACCATATCCAATAGCAACCGCGAAGAGCATGGTCTATCAAAACGGTCCTTGAAGTGTAATAAAAAAACTTGTTTTTTTTTACCATATTAGGTGAATCGATCCACACTCCATATACTAAAATACCACGAATTGCAAGTTGATTTCTCTTCTTGTTAAGAATTCCATGAAAATATTTATAATTTTCGTCTCCTTCAATTGACCATTTTATTTTAGCTTTTTGAGCTATCTCCAACGACTCAATTTTATCCAGATCATGTAAAGAATTCATGACATGCAATCTATTATTTAAAAGCGTTTGATCAACATTTCTGTTATCAATTAATGAGTCAATATCAGATAACATACCTTTCCACTTTGATTTCTAACTTCGAGAGTTTTCTTTCTTAGCTTTAGTCCACAAACGAATTTTCTCTTTTAAGCATTTCAACTTCTTCATGAACTTAGAAATAGCATTGGAATCGGAAATATTCAGCTCACTCCATGTTTCTTCAACAAATTTGTCAAAACCCTCCCATTCAAACCAGTAGTGGAACAAGCGAAATGGAATAGGACCATAATCAAAACAAGCCTCGCGCAAAAGAATAGGCCGATGATCCGATAAATAGCGATCAAGAGTAATAGCAAAAATATTAGGACACGACCCCATTAGACCTTTCGAGATGAGAAAACAATCCAACTTACTCATTTTACCCCTGATTTATGACACCACGTAAAAGAGCAACCTCCTAAAGGAACTTCCACCAAACCTCCTGAAGAAATGAAAGAATTAAAAATTACAGCGCTATGAGCATTAAATAAAGAGCCATAACGTTCATCTTTTGAACGAACTTCGTTGAAATCTCCCATAACGACAATATCACCACTCCAATTATCAATCACATGATTTAAATAATTCCATAACATTTTCTTTTCAGACACTTCTTGAGGAGCGTATACAGAAATAATAAGACAATTCGTTGCATTTGGAATCCTACACCTTGAATAGCCACAAAGTCGTCTGACACCGTTGAGTTATTCTTACGAAACATCCTAGGATCCCAAACACAAAGAATTCCGCCTAAGGTACCAACAGATGGGCCACACACGAACTCAAAAGAAAGATTACCCCAACAATTCTTGATGCAAAAATAATCAACATTCTCTATTTTATTTTTTTGGAGTGATAGAAAATAAACCTTATTCTTAATACATATCTCCTTTACCCAATATTTTTTTGCCTTTTGGGCAAGGCCTTGGATATTTTAAGACAAAAAATTCATTGATAAAACTCATTCTCTCTATGAGTCTCAATGATCTCTTTTATATTTCTAACACACCCATCCATCCTATATCCTATTGTTTGACCTACCTTCACTAAGTCATCTAACAAATGTAATATAGAACCTCCTGTTTTAGGGCCTTCTACACGTCTAAAATGACTTGAACATCCATATTCCTTATCTTCCTCCTTCGATGGTGACATAGACCTGCTATTCTTTACCTCAGGAATACTTTTCTCTTCATGGACTTTCAGATTACTCGCATTTTCCTCCCTCGCCAAGTTATCTACAGAATTAGACTTAATGTCATCATCCGCCATAGGAGTAAACCCTGGAGGATACTTCAAGGTAGCATCGGATGTCTCAGCTTCTTTATTAATACCATGCTGTAGTTTTTCTAACAAATCATAAATGTTAAAAGGATCCTCAGAATGAATAACTTCTGCACCATCTTTTTTAGCCTCTCCTTGTTTAGACATAACCTGATCATTATCAAATATCGTTTCAGAAACCGCTTCACACTCGGTATGTCCTTCTGAGTTAAAAATCTTATTCAAATTACTATTTTCTTTTTCTGAATCAACATCCACTATTTCCTCATCGGAATCATCTTCCCCTTCTTCTTCCTCCATAAAGTCAGGAAGCCAACCAGATACTTCTTTAGCACGAATCCAATAAATTTTTCCATGAATAATGATTTTAAACTATTAGAATATATTAGTTTCCAACGTTGTTTTGATACATACCCTCTTACTGTTCAAACATAAGTTCTTTTTATCCCCCTCAAACAAAAGCTCACCCTATTTGGAAGATATTTTAGTGAACGTATTTTTCGTCCAAGCTTTTAAGGGTACACCTTCAATATCCACCCATGCAACCCTCTCATCAATTGTAAACGAATTACAAGCATACTGTAAAGAGGCAAACCAAGACCCAACTCCAACATGAGATTTAAATTTCTCCAATAAAAGCTTTGAAGGAAATTCAATAAGAACCTAAAATCCTCCCATATATTTGAGAGTTAAGTTATTGAAACCCTACTTAGCCAAAATCATCTTCATATTTGATAACGAGCCAAAGTCCAAAACTTTCCCTGTAACACCCTCAAATCTGAGTACGCAGCGGAATGTTGAATATCCGAGGGCGTTACTTTATGGATCAATAGCACAAGATATGAGAACGACTACTAAACGTGTCGTTTGGAAAAGATACATTGGATTAACAAAATACTTGTTTGTTACATAAGCCCATGGCTTCAAATTGTTCAACAATATAAATAAAGATTCCGGTTTATAACAATTGTCCCCAAAATGTAATAAGACCCCAAATCTTAAGTGTTGACTCTTCAATTATTGACTTCCAATGTATCATCGCACCTCGTGCCTTATTGACCTAAAAACATGCTTAAAATATCAACATAAAGTTGGTGAATTCATAGGTTTATGTAAATCAATTGTAGAACCGCAAGATTTCCAAGTGTATGATTAAGCAACAAATGCAAACATCATAAAAGTAATTACGTTTTCCTAAGCTCATGACACTGAAGCTCGACATGTATGAATGCAATATATTGCCAATGAATGCCCGTGAATGATGTTTTAACCCGCAACATCCCCAAATCCGACATGGTACACGTTCGTTCCCAGTGATAGCTAATCACCCGAACGGGGATTGTCAATCCCAAATAGATCTATCTATAACATTCGCGCTCACAATCCAGTAATTGACAGTTCATGATAAAGGGCTCAGTGGGTTATCGCTACTTAGGCAAACACGTAATCATTGTATAAAATGTACACTTGCGTCCAATTTGTAAAACAAAGCATGTTCTCACCCCAAGGATGTAAATCATTTAAATAATTGTAAAACATGGGGCTATGAACTCACCTGAGTGAATAGTCCTCTGAAAGTGATAATAGATATCCAAGTAAGCAATGAATCACACCGTCAAATACCTAAGTAAATACGGCCAGTCTTAGTCTACAAATTTGGGCTAAAGACTCAATGTATAAACTACAATAAATTGCTAGTTTATATATACTGTTATCACTTGTGTGGTGGTGTACATGTTTAATGTATTTGAAATTACTTGATGGCTCTTGGGAAGGTATACGATTTCACACGTTCTAGTATATGTATAAACGTTTATTAATAAATATCCATATTTATTAAATTGTGGATTAACTTGTATATTATCCGAATATAATCCGTCCGATATGTTAAGTGTTTATGAAATCACTTTTGTTTATAAAATACCCTTAAGTTTCTTATAATTACAAAACAACCCCTGGGTATATAAAATATATACTATTTTACAGTTCAAACCCTTAAGTTTTCATAATTACACATTTAGTCCTCCAACTTTACAAGTTGACAATTTAGGTCCTTATAGGTTTGAAACAGTCCCCTTAAGTTTTAGAAATGACAGAAACAGTCCCTAACCCTTTTAAAATTTGTTATGGCAGTTTTAACCCTTTTTTGTAATTTACACTTTTAGTCCTCCGACTTTGTAAAAATTGCATTTTTACTCCAATTAAATCCCAACAAGTGGCATTATGTTTAATTAAGTCCAAATAAGCCATATAAGCTGCCCTAGCTTATAAATAAGCTTTAACGAGCTTATTTTAGCTTAATGGGCGTTATTGGGCCCATTGAAGTCCATTAAGTATTCTAAGGGTCCAATTAAGTTTTAAAAAGCACCAATGCATTCGTTAAGCTTATTTAAGTTTGCTTAAGCTGCCAATAAGCTCAGGAAAGCTTATTGGAGCTTATTCAAGCTTATTGGGCTAGCGAGCCCAATAACTCAAACCTGAATCAAACTTAAAAGGTTTCCTTAGTATTCTAACTTATTTCTTAGACGTCTCAAGCACATTAGGGTATGTTTAAGCTGTTTTAACCTTGTGGCTTATTCCATAAGCCATAAGTTCTCGGGTAATGGGCCTTTGGGCCCATTATGAACCCTATAACCTTGTTAAGCTTTTAAGCTTGCTCCTTTATGGCCCATTAGCCTTTCTATGTTTATAATAAGCCTAACAAACTATTGAAGCTCACAAATAAGCTATCTAAGCTTATTTGTGGCTTATGGGCTTCGTTTGGTCGCGGAAATGGGCTACCAAGCCCACTAAGGGTCCGTTTGTGTTTTTAATACACGACAAGGTACCTTAGGATCCATATGAGTTCAATAAGCCTTTTAGACTTCTTAATAAGCTCAAAGATCTTATTTAAAAGGCTTTGGACTCACGATATGGCCTGTTGGGCCGGTTTAGATTTAAGGAGCCCATTATTGGCTCGTTAGGGTTTTTCGTGCATTTGTTACTATCCACCAAGTCTAATAAGCTTCGTAACCTTTTAATAAGCTCGAGTGAGCTTATTATTAAGCTATGGGCCTTACTCTTCAGACTGTAGGCCCATTATTGTCCACTAATGGACTATTTGGCCTAACGTGATCCGTTAGTAGTCCGTTAGGCTTACTAGAGGTTTTAGGGTTTAGTTAGGGTTTTGTTATGTACCTTATGTTACTATTAAGCCCCGTTAAGTTATACCTAAGCCATCCTATAAACTTGTTTATCCCATTTATGGGCTTCGTGGCCCAACAGTGGACTTAGTCGTCCATTGTGGTGCGTTGTGGGACTTCACCCCTAGCGAAACGAAACGAGTTTGTTCCGTACCCTTTTATGTTATATACTATGCATGCACACGTTAATTTAGTTAGTATGTATGTTCCTAAGCCAAGCCATCGAGTTTTTATGAAATGTTCACGTGTAGTTTTCGTGTAAATCGTGGTTGATGGAGCCTTGTAAGTCCTAGTTTTGATAAGCTTCATTTTCATATATGTTAACATCATTTTAGCTCCACACAAGTATGATATGCATATGTTCATGCGTATAACATGCATGCTTTGTATTTCGCATGCACAAGCTTCACGTTAGTTTGTTAATTACAAACTAACGTGACCCGAATGACTAGCAAAAGAAAGAAGGAAATGTATAATATGAATACGTATAAGAGTTGTACGTGACTTATAATGTGTCCTAGTGGCGTGTCGTGTATTTTAATGAGTAGAGTGTCAACCCAACGTATACCCAATCAAATTAACCCAATGTATGCCAACCATTGGCTCGTGTACCCTCTTGTGATCTTGAATGAATGCTCTAGTATTGTTTGTGTGTGCGAATAAGATTGAAGAGGGTGTTTGGTCGCGGTTTGAGATTCGAACACATGAAACAAATGTATGTGTAATTGTTTTAGCTTTGAGAGAGAATATAAGAGTTTGGAAATGTGTTATGTGAGCTAGTGAGTGTTATTTATAAGATAAGAAGCTAGTTAACTTTCTTGGTTCACCAAGCGATCCAAACTGAACCCTAGATGGTGGTTTTGGGGATTTCTAGTTTGCTACCCCTTGTATTTGGTTACCACTAAGTACCATCCTTAATTGTGATGTGTTTGTACAAGATTTTCTTAGCTAGAGAAATCTTATAGTTTGTGTATACATACATGCATGTAGCCGTGGTTTAGGGGGCAAAAGAGAAGCAAATTGGTTAATATCCATTGTGTAATAGGTTAGTGGAGACATTATGTACCAATCTTAATTACATAGAGCTTGTACATGTACTTAGGGATCATAAGAAAGATTTCTAGTTGGTTTATGTGTATAACCGGCCCCCTTGTAGTTTATATACATAAAATTGATTTATTTTTGTGTTAAGGTGGTAAAAGTGGGTATTGATTTAATTCTAGGTAAGTCTAGGTATTTCCGGGGTGTGTCCAAAAGTATTTTATTGCGAAACGTAACCCTTTTACGTGACCAATAAAAATAAAATACGCAAAGTACATAATTATCTTCTTAATAGATATTTCTTACTTAGGTGATGTAAACCTTAATTTATTTGATGACCATTTACATTAAATGATTATTTCTAGTCTACGCGATTTATCTTAAAAGTTAATTTAAAAGTAAACGCGTATCAGACCAAAGTAAATAGTGGCAATTAATAGTAGTCGTAAAATGACCTAAAATTGAGAAATGTTACAGTCATCACCCGTTAAAAGAGCTTTATCCTTAAAGCTTAAGACCTTGTAGTGGATGATGAAGCCCGGTTTGTGAAGAGTTGTGGGTATTTTTGTTTAAACGAATCTTCACGTTCCCATGTTAACTCAGGGCCCCGCTTAGAGTTCCAGCGAACCTTAACCAAGGGTATTCGGCTCTGCTTCAATCGTTTGATCTCCCGTTCCATAATCTCAACGGCCTCTTCCACAAACTGGAGCTTATCGTCAACATGAATTCCTTCTAACAGCATGACTAATAGTTCGTCAGCGTAACATTTCTTCAGATTAGACACGTGGAAAGTATGGTAAACTCTGCTCAACTCTTGAGGAAGTTTCAGCTTGTAGGCAACTTTCCCAACTTTTGCTAATACCTTGAAAGGTCTGACATATCTCGAGTTCAGCTTGCCCCGCTTACCGAACCGTATGACCCTTTTCCAAGGGGAGACCTTGAGCATAACTCTGTCACCAACTTCGTACTCCATTGGCTTTCGCTTCCTATCGGCGTAGCTATTTTAGCGATCTTGAGCAGCTTGCATCCTTTGCTTGATCAGGACGATCTTTTTCGTTGTTTCTTGGATCAATTCTGGGCCAGTCAGTTAGGCTTCCCCAACCTCAGCCCAGCACACCAGTGATCAACATTTTTGACCATACAGTGCCTCATAAGGGGCGACCTTTATGCTAGTGTGATAACTGTTGTTGTATAAAAACTCGGCCAATGGCAAATGCTTAACCCAGCCTTTGCCAAAATCGATCACGCAAGTACATAACATGTTCTCGAGAGTTTGAATAGTTCTCTCGCTCTAGCCGTCAGTTTCTGGATGATACACAGTGCTTATACTAATATCTGTACCCAAACCTTTCTGAAATGATCTCCAGAAATTTGAAGTAAATCTCCCATCACGATCACAGATAATTGAGGCAGGTATCTCGTGTCTTGCTACTATCCTGTTTAAGTACAACCTTGCCAATTTGTCCAATGGATCATTCTCCCTTATTGGCAAGAAGTGACCAGATTTTGTAAGTCGATCCACAATCACCCAGATGGTGTCAAAACCTTGCGACGACTTAGGTAGGTTGGTGATAAAATCCATCATGATGTTATCCCACTTCCACTCGGGTATCTCAGGTTGTACTAGCAATCCTGATGGCCTTTGATGTTCGGCCTTAACCCTCGCACACGTCAGGCATTTCCTAACATATGTGGCGATGTCTGCCTTCATGTTTGGCCACCAGTATAATTTCTTTACATCTTGGTACATCTTTTCGGAACCAGGATGGATAGAATATTTTGACTTGTGGGATTCATGCATAATCATGGATCTTAAGTCTCCATAGCAAGGTATCCAACTCCTGACGTGTAAATATAAGGTTCCATCGACGCGTGGTTCCAATCTTTCCTTGGGTATATCCCTTCTGATTATACCGCCTACGTCCTCATTCACGAGATTCTCTGGTTTCTGGGCTTCGATCTGAGCTTCTAATATTCATTTGGGAAGATCTAAGCCAATTGTCATAACTAAGGCTCGAACCCGCAATGACTCAACCCGTTCCTTACGGCTCAACGCATCGGCCACTACGTTTGCCTTCCCTGGGTGATAACGAATGTCGCAATCATAATCACTTAACAACTCTAGCCAATGACGTTGCCTCATGTTAAGCTCCTTCTGATCGAGAATGTGTTGTAGGCTTTTATGGTCGGTGAACACGGTGCATCTGGTTTCGTAAAGATAGTGTCTCCATATTTTTAGAGCAAATACCACCGATCCAAGTTCTAAATCATGAGTGGTGTAGTTCTTCTCGTGAACTTTTAGTTGTCGAGAAGCATAAGCAATCACCTTCTCTCTCTACATCAATACAGCACCTAAACCCTTGTGTGACACATCACAGTAGACCACAAAGTCTTCGCTCCCTTCAGGTAAAGCCAGAATTGGTGCACTACACAACTTTTGCTTTATTAACTGAAAAGCATTCTCTTCCTTTTCACCCTAGTCAAACTTGATTCCTTTCTGAGTAAGTTTTGTCATTGATTTAGCAATTTTTGAAAATCCTTCGATGAACCTTCGATAGTAACCAGCAAGACCTAAGAATTGGAGAATCTCCGTTGCTGTCTTAGGAGACGCCCAATCTTTGATAGATTCTATCTTGGCTGGATCCACATGTATGCCTCTACTATCAATGACATGTCTGAGAAATTGTACTTTCGGAATCCAAAATTCACATTTTGAAAACTTAGCATACAACTGCTCCTTCTTAAGCAATTCTAAAATTGCCTTAAGATGTTCTTCGTGCTCTTTCTTGTTCTTTGAATAAATCAGTATGTCATCAATAAAGACGATTACGAACTTATCCAAGTAAGGCTTGCACACTCGGTTCATGAGGTCCATGAATACCGCAAGTGCGTTTGTCAGTCCGAATGGTATAACCAGGAACTCGTAATGACCATACCGAGTTCGGAATGCTGTCTTTGGAATGTCTTGTTCTCGCACTCTAAGCTGGTGATATCCTGATCTCAGATTTATTTTCGAATAGATACTGGATCCTTGAAGTTGATCAAATAAATCGTCGATCCTCGGGAGTGGATAACGATTCTTCACTGTCAGTTTATTTAACTCACGGTAGTCGATGTACATCCTAAATGACCCGTCCTTCTTTTTAAAGAATAAGACCGGGGCTCCCCAATGTGAGGAACTAGGCCTTATGAATCCTTTGTCGGAAAGCTCTTGTAATTGTTCTGATAATTCCTTCATTTCGGCTGGAGCCAATCGATACGATGCTCGAGCTACTGGTGCGGCTCCTGGAATTAAGTCGATTTGGAATTCCACTGGTTGAGCCAGAGGAAGACCTGGCAAGTCTTCGGCAAATACGTTAGGAAAATTTTGGACGATTGGCACGTCCTTTATTTGTTTTCCTTCCGACTTGTCCTCCTCTTTCTTGGCGGATATCTGTGCCAAAAAGACCTGGCATCCTTTTGCCATGTACTCTTGAGCTTTTGAACATGAGATAACTGTCAACCGGGATTCTCTCCCTTTGCTACTTTCGTTGCCACAAAAAGTCAAATTTTCATTCCCATAGGGAACTTGAACAAGTTTCTCATCGCAAACGATCGCGACATGACATCTTCTTAACCAGTCCATACCGATAATGACATCGAAACTACCCAGTTCTACGGGCATTAGGTCTATATTGAATGGATGGTTTAAGAAATTTAGAGTGCAACCTCGTATTATAGTGTCTATCCCGACTAATTTCCCATCAGCTAATTCGACATCATAACAATTTTCTAATGAAGTTGGGGCGATGTTAATCAAGGAACTAAATGCACTGGATATAAAGCTTCTATCGGCACCAGTGTCGAATAAGATAGATGCATATTGGTTATTTAAGAGGAACGTACTCGTGACGACATTGGCATCAAGGTTTCCTGGTGCATTTCCCCTTTTTTCTGCATTCCCAACTACATAAACCCAACCTTGTGCATTCTCATTTCCTCCATCCTTATTCTTCAACTTAGGACAATCTCTCTTGAAATGCCTTGGTGCTCCACACTCAAAACAACCATTTCCTTTGGGAGCTGCCCCACTGCCCTTCTGAGTATTAGCAATATTTGTGTTACCAGTACTCCTCAATCGCGGCAAAGTGTCCTACTTTGTTGCACTTGTGGCACCTTTGGGTACACGGGCCATTGTGGTAAAGATGGCACTTGGTGCACTTGGGCAAAGATACCTCATACGACTTCTTTTTGCCTGTCCCTATATTTTAGACCTTGGCGACATTCTGCCTCTTGAAAGGTTATTGCTGGTGACCATGGTTGTTTCTGGTTGAATCATCAGCCTTCTTTTTGTTGTCAGTTGCCTTTCCGCATAGGTGTGGAGTTTCTGATCCATCAATTCATTGGCCAACTCAATAGTCTCATCTAACGTCTTAGGCCTGGCAGACTTGACGTTCCCATAGATGTTGTCAAGAAGTCCACTGATGTACTTGTCAACCTTCTTGGTTTCGTTGGTAACAAACTTTGTACATATCATGGTTAGTTCTTGGAAACGTTTAGTGTATGCTGGAACATCGTTCCCTTTGACCTTTAGGTTCCACAACTCAATTTCTAATTTCTTGATTTCACCCTGCGGATAATACTTGTCCGTTATCTTTTTCTTGAGTACTTCCCAAGTCATTGTATATGCCTCAGGACCTAAGGTTCTTATCTGACCATTCCACCAAGTCAAAGCAACACCTAACAGAGTGCAGGTGGCAAACTTTACTTGATTCTCAATAGCACAACCACTGATATTGAAAACTGACTCCATCTTCTCAATCCACCGAGTCAAACCGACCCACACATTCAGTTCCTTGAAACCAAATTTTGACACATCATGTAGTCACGTAAAAACAAGGGCGCTGTATTTTGCACTTCCTTCCCTTCGGTTATCCTCTGTGAACTATGGCTTCTATCTCCATTGTTGGTGGAGTTTCGTAAAAGAGCTTGGTCAATCATTGCTTGGATGGATTCTGGAGTCATGTTGTTTGGGTTGGTGTTGTTAACAGGGGTATTTGGTCCTCTTCTGGTCGTAGGTGCCATGATTTGTCTAGATTACAAAAGACAAAACATGAGGTTATATGACAGAATATAATAATGTATAGATGAGATATTAACACAAGAGAGGTATATAGTACAACATAACACATCTATTTCATTCATAACTTTGAAAACTTTACATGAAATAATTGTCTAAGTACACATAATACAATACAAAAGATCTAAGGCTACGTTAGCGGGGAAAACCCCTAATACTTAACATGCCTGTACAATGACCTAGCAAGGTAAAATAACATGAATCACTAGATGTGGCTGTCAGCATCTCCAGAAGCATCCTGGTGATCTGGAATCCTAGCCTCTAGTCCTGGCTGTCTAGCTCTCCTCTGCTGCTCTCACAGTGATAACAACTTGGCATGCATGTTGCTCATCTCTCGCCTTATGTCTCTAATGACTCGGAGAGTCTCTACCATCTGTGCCTGGCGTCTACGGTCAGTCTCTCGAAGCGCTGCTAACTCAGCCTGCTGCATCTCAAAGCATGTCTCCTGTACCTGATGCTGTGTCTGAATGAGAGTACTCTGCAGCTGGAGTTGTGTCTGGTGTGTCTAGAGATGGGTCTCGTGTGCATACACATGATCACGATGGGTCTGAAGCTCCTGATGAGTCGCCTGACTCAATCGTATCGAGTGAGCCCAAGCCTCTCGGGAAGCATAGGCCTCCTCCTCCACCATCCATACTGTCTCCTAGAGAGACATCATATCCCCTATAATCAAATCGACCCGCTGCGAGTCCATATCGACTCGTTGTGATATACGAGACCTACTATCCTAAGCATCCTCTAGTAAATCATACAAGTTATGTGTATCATGTTCATGGAGCTCAGCAAGCTCTGTGACCCTAGTATTGACCTCTCTTAAGGTCACCGGTGCTATCTCAGGCACTGCCTCTGCTAGATCTACCCAAGTATCCCTAATACCATACCCAACATCTCTAATCCCCTGTCGTCTCTCCTCAGCATCTACCGTGCTGACAAACCCATAATCTATCCCCCGACCTCTGGTAGGTCTAGCAGTAGAACTCTCTCCAACCTCATATTGGGAGCCTAGAGTGGACAAACACAACCTCTTGCAAGGTGGCTGCTCAGACTCGAGAATCTCGTCCCTATTGTCAACACAGCTGGTGTATGTAAGAGAGATGGTGATTGGTGGGAGTGGAGGGTGAGGTAATGCGGCAGTAACTGCATCAATGAGAGCCTGAGTGGATGCTATCCTAAGTGTCTGGATTTGGGTTAGACACCCAGATGATGGTAGTAAGGGTGATGAATGTGCAGGTGGGGCCATGCACCTAGCAAGGCCCTGTAGAGGGTGGTGATAGTAAGATAGGTGGTGATGGTGATGAAGTAGTCATGGCTAGAAGTCTCTCGATCTCTGCCTCTGGCGGAAGGGATATGGAAGTCCGAGGTCGGACGGTAATCCTAGCCCCAATAGTAATGTCAGTGGAGGGTGGTGGTATAACATGTTCTGTTCCCTCAGATGGAAAAACAGGCTCATCAACAGGTACAACAATAGCAGAGTCGGTCGGAGCTAAGTGCTCATTCTCCTCCTCGTCCTCATCATCCTCATCCTCATCATCCTCATCCTCCTCAACGTCATCCTAAGATGAATCGCCGTCATAATCATCTCCATCATCTCCTCCGTCTATAGGATAGTCAACCGGACCATCCTCTGTCTCATCATCCTCGTACTCCTCTAGATCCTCCTCAGTATCCGACTCAGTAACATATCCGGGTGACTCAACAGTAGGTGAATCAACAGAAGGTAATGGCTGCTCCTCAGCCGGAAACTCATGCTCATCCTCCGATGGTATATACTCAGGGTATATAGGCTCTGGCACGTAGTCAGGATCATGTGCCTGTATGAACATAGGCTCACGCTCATCCTCGTCCTAAGGAACTGGTGGTGTCTGTGGATCCTCTGGGTCTGGTATGTAATCCGGTGATGGTGGGGCTACTGGTTGTATCGGCAGTCCGTCGTATCCTAATACGATGACCCGTGGGATACCTCCCTTAGGTATCTCCTCATCATCGGCTCCCCAGAAGGCTCTGCCGGGCTCAGAGTCGGTGTAGACAGAAGTGTATGTGACAGCTGATGAAGTAGAAAACATAACTGCTGCAAAAGCAAAAATAACTTATATTAGTATTACTTATAGGAAAGATTGGTACGATATGTCTGCAGGCTTTAATTATAAAAGTCTTATAGTAATATACGTAATATCGTTTATATACACGTATATCAATCATGTAAGCACTTAGTACCCTACTAATGCTAAAACAATGCATGTCATGTAAGCATATAGGTGCTAGATGTAAACAAGTAATGCATGTATGTCCCTCGCAAATCCCATTTGTGAAAACAGTGTTTGAAAATGGTTATAGTCCAGACAAAGCTTTTGACCTACCAATCTGTAACACCCTCAAATCTGAGTACGTAGGGGAATGTTGAATATCTGAGGGCGTTACTTTATGGATCAATAGCACAAGATCTGAGAACGACTACTAAACATGTCATTTGGAAAAGATACATTGGATTAATAAAATACTTGTTTGTTACATAAGCCCATGGCTTCAAATTGTTCAACAATATAAATAAAGATTCCGGTTTATAACAATTGTCCCTAAAATGTAATAAGACCTCAAATCTTAAGTGTTAGCTCTTCAATTATTGACTTCCAATGTATCATCGCACCTCATGCCTTATTGACCTGAAAAACATGCTTAAAATATCAACATAAAGTTGGTGTATTCATAGGTTTATGTAAATCAATTGTAGAACCGCAAGATTTCCAAGTGTATGATTAAGCAACAAATGCAAACATCATAAAAGTAATTACATTTTACTAAACTCGTGACACTGAAGCTCGACATGTATGAATACAATATATTGCCAATGAATGCCCGTGAATGATGTTTTAACCCGCAAAATCCCCAAATCCGACATGGTATACGTTCGTTCCCAGTGATAGCTAATCACCCGAACACAGATTGTCAATCCTAAATAGATCTATCTATAACATTCGCGCTCACAATCCAGTAATTGACAGTTCATGATAAAGGGCTCAGTGGGTTATCGCTACTTAGGCAAACACGTAATCATTGTATAAAATGTACACTTGCGTCCAATTTGTAAAACAAAGCATGTTCTCACCCTAAGGATGTAAATCATTTAAATAATTATAAAACATGAGGCTATGAACTCACCTGAGTGAATAGTCCTCTGGAAATTGATAATAGATATCCAAGTATGAACCACACCGTCAAATACCTAAGTAAATACGGCCAGTCTTAGTCTACAAGTTTAGGCTAAAGACTCAATGTATAAACTACAATAAATTTGCTAGTTTATATATACTGTTATCACTTGTGTGGTGGTGTACGTGTTTAATGTATTTGAAATTGTTTGATGGCTCTTGGGAAAACGGATATACTTTCTTAATAAATATACTTATTTATTAAGTCGTAAATTAAACCCGTTTAATGTCCGAATATATTAATATTCGACCGATTCTTTAAGCGTTTTATTATTTCACTTTTGATCACAAATATACCCTTAAGCTTCTAGATATTACACTTTAGTCCCTAGGTTTATAAAATATAAACATTTACACTGTAAACCCTTTAGTTTTGATAATTACATAATTAGTCCTTTAAGTTTACAAAAATGAAATTTAGGTCTTTATAGTTACTACTGGTAGATATAGTCATTACTACTGGTAGCATATTAGTTACTCCTGGTAGAATAATATTGTCATTAGTACTGGTAGTACTATAATGGTTACTACTGGTAGATATAGTCATTACTACTGGTAGCATATTAGTTACTCCTGGTAGAATAATATTGTCATTAGTACTGGTAGTACCATAATGGTTACTACTGGTAATGTTATAGTTAGTCCGGGTAGTACAAATGCATTCGTTAAGCTTATTTAAGTTTGCTTAAGCTGTTTGGCTTATTGATAAGCTCGGATGAGCTTATTTTGAGCTTATTGGGCTCGTTGGCCCAACAACCATTTACTGAAAATTAGTACCAAGGTCCATTAAGGTTCGTTTGGTTTTTAAAGGGTATAAGGGCCTATATAAGTTTCAATAAGCTCGTAGGTCACCTTAATAAGCTCGTAGAGCTTATTAATAAGCTAGGGTCTCCACTGTTGGGCCTGTTGGGCCCGAGTGTGGGCTGCGTGGGTTAAACGAAGCCATTAGTGGCCCGTTAGGTGTTCTAGTACCTCTTAAGACACCGTTAACGAGCTAGTATACCAAATGTGAGCTTATTTTGCATGCATAGGGTCGTGTTCGCTACATGCACATGCTAGATAAGGTTGCCTACACATTCCTTAGTCTTCATGTCGTGTTTACAAGAAAGTTCACGTATAGTTTTCTTACCATTTTGTGTATAATGTATATTGTTTACGTCTAGGTCCAAGTTTTTCATATAAATAGGGCACTTAAGCCCCTAGATTGACATAATCCATCTTTATACATGCGTTTTAATTAGGTCTTTGCACCACACAAGTATAACATGTACATATATAGGTGCGTGAACCCTATATGGGTCGCGACACAAGTCTAGAAATCAAGCGACAATTAAACTATGAATTGCAAAGTGTCGTGAGAGACTTACAAGGGTCCTATAGCTCTTAGATTGAGAAGTGGAGGTGATGTGTGTTAGCCCTTAGCTCGTAGACCCCTTGTGCACTCGTTGTATTATCCCTTAGCTTGTGTCGTGTTCTCAAATGAGACAAATAGGAGTGTATGGTTGCGTTTTGTGATCCGAATGAGAGAAAAAGGTATATAAGAGTTTGGAAATGTGTTAAGTGGGCTAGTGAATATTATTTATAGGATGAAAAGCTAGTTAGCTCTCTTGGTTTCACAAACCACCCACACCGAACCAAATTTATGCCTTAGGAGGTGGTTTTTGAGTTTCCTAGTTGCTAACACATGGTTTTACTAAACCATCTTAGTACCATTCTTAATTACTCTCAAGATGTACAAGATTTGGCTTTGCTAGCAAATCTTATGGATTTGTGTGTTGGTTCCTAGTCATCCGCGACATAAAGAAAATCAAGAGGCACAATGGTTCTTAACCAATGTGTAAAAGACTAATAGGAGACCATTAGGACAAGTATTAATGAGTCAGAGGAAGTACTAGTACTTATAAGGATCATTAGAAATATTTCCTACTTGTTTTGGACCCCTAACCTGCCCCTAGTGGGTTATATGCACAAAATTGATTAATTTTTTGTGTTAAGGTTTTTAAAAGCGGGTATTGGTTTGAGTCTAGATAAGTTTAGGTATTTCTGGGGTGTGTTCAAACGTATTTTATTGCGATACGTAACCCTTTTGCGTGACCAATAAAAATAAAATACGCAAAGTACATAATTATCCTCTTGATAATTATTTCTTACTTGGTGGATGTAAACCTTAATTTATTTGATGATTGTTTACATTAAAAGATTATTTCTAGTCTACGCGATTTAGCTCAAAAGTAAAATTAAAAGTAAACGCGTATCAGGCCAAAATAAATAGTGACTAATAATAGGAGTCGTAAAATGACCTAAAATTGAGAAATGTTACACGTAACACGGTAACCAACTTCTATTATCCAAACACAACGTTCCATCATCGCGGGCTTCTAACTTCTTTAGCATTCCACCAATATCTTCTGTCTTAATGTTTTCAGTCTTAACTGCTTCCTTCTGAGCCTCAAGGATTCGTGACAGAAGGTCCACGCTAATAGTCATAACTAAGGCTCTTACTCGTAGTGGTTCAATCCTTTCTTTTCAGCTCAAAGCATCTGCTACAACATTTGCTTTCCCCGGATGATAACGAATCGCGCAATCATAATCACTGAGGAGTTCTATCCATTGACGTTGCCTCATATTGAGTTCTTTTTGGTCTAGGATATGTTGTAGGCTCTTATGATCAGTGAACACTACACATTTTGTGCCATATAAATAGTGCCTC
>BQNB010123819.1:0-20035 GCA_026074375.1 Tanacetum coccineum
ATTGTTAAGCTTAATCAAACTGAATTTACAGCAGCTACTTATAAAACAGGTTTAGCAACTGTAGAAGAACAACTTATCACATATAGAAAGAATGAAGTTCTTTTTAGTGAAGAAGTTACAGTTCTTAAAAGGGAAGCAGCTTGCAAATATTATGAAATAAATGTACTTAAATGTGAGTTTGAAAAAGTTAAGCAAGAAAAAGAGGGCATTGAATTTAAAATTGAGAAATTTGATAAAGCCTCAAAAGACCTAGACAAGTTGTTAGGGAGTCAGATAACTGACAAAAGTAAAAAGGGTTTGGGGTATAATGCTGTTCCTCCACCTCATTCTTTAATCTATAATCGACCTAAAAAGCTTGATTTGTCTTATTCTGGTCTTGATGAATTCAAAGCTTATGATTCTGAGGTTAGTAAGCAAGAGTCTAATGTTGTTTGTGATAAAAAATCAGATGATTCTAAGGAAAATTCTGATGACTCTTTGGTAAAAGAACAAGTATCAAAAGACACAAGTAGCTTTGTTGAGTCTCCACTTAATGTTGATAAAGAAACTATTTTTCTTGATAAAAAGATAGAGTCTGTCAAACCTAAAAATCATGAAAAACTAGTTAAAAAGTCAGTTAGGTATGCTGAGATGTATAGATCACATAGTCCTAGGGGAAATCAAAGGAACTGGAATGGACAGAAGTCCAGTCAACTAGGAAGTGATTTTGTGATGTATAACAAAGCTTGCTTTATTTGTGGGAGTTTTGATCATGTGCATGCTCATTGTAAATACCATCAAAGAGAAAGGATGGTATATGGGAATAATTATAACAGGGTGAACTACAACTATACTACCAAAAAGACTCACCCTAATGCTCAAAGGAACATGGTTCCAAGAGTAGTTTTAATGAAAACTGGCCTAAAACCATTTAATACTGCCAGGACAGTTAATACTGCTTATCCCAAATCTACAGTTTATAGTGCTAATCCAATGTCATGTTTTTCAAAATTAGCACAATCAACTGTAAAAAGGCCCTTTCAACCAAAAACAGTATTAACCAACAAAAGGTTTACCCAAAAAGTTAATACTGCCAAGGCACAAGCAGTTAATACTGCTAGGCCAAAAAAGTTAAAATTGCTAGGCCAAATTATGCAGTTGTTAATGCTGTTAGGGTTAATTAGGCAAATGCTGTAAAGGCCACAACATGTTGGGTTTGAAGACCTACCAAACCTGATAGTGCATCAATCACCTTGAAGAAACATAATTACATTGATGCACGAGGCATATCTAAGTTAGTGATGGCTTGAGTCCCCAAAGGAATCTAATTTCCTTATTTTTATGTGCAGGGCAAGCCACAACAGGATGACACAGGATTTGTTGACATTGGATGCTCAAGGCACATGACTGGGAACATAGCTTATCTCTCAGATTTCAAGGAGTTTGATGGAGGTTATGTTGCATTTGGAGGAGGAGCACATGGTGGTAGAATTACTAGTAAAGGAACACTTTAAAACTGATAGTCTTGATTTTTGAAGATGTTTACTTCCCGTCAATGAGTTAAAGTTCAACCTTTTTAGTGTCTCACAGATGTGTGACAAAAAGAACTATGTCCTTTTTACTGACACTGAATGTCTTGTCTTATCTCCTAATTTTAAGTTGTCTGATGAAAGTCAGATACTTCTTAAAATTCCTAGAAAAGACAATATGTTCAGTTTTAATATGAAGAACATTGTTCCTAAAGCGAGTTTTAACTTGTCTCTGTTGCAAAGGCTTCATTAGATGAAGCTTTGTCTTAGCATAGGGGCTTGGTCATATTAATTTTAAGAACGTAAATAAGCTTGTTAAGGATAATCTTTTTAGAGGATTACCTACAAAACGTTTTGAAAATGACCAAACCTGTGTTGCTTGTCTTAAAGGGAAGCAACACATAGCTTCTTGTAAGTCCAAGGTTCTAAATCCAATTACTAAGCCTTTGTTTATGCACATATGGATCTATTTGGTCCAACTTTTATGAGTAGTTTAATGCATAAGATGTATTGCTTAGTAGTTACTGATGATTATAGCAGGTTTACATGGGTTTTCTTTTTATCAAACTAATGGATGAATACCAGTAAGAGCTTAAGAACTTTATCAGAAATAGAAAATCTAGTGGATAAGAAAGTGGAAAATAATCAGAGTGATAAGGGAACAGAGTTTAAGAACAATGGTTTTGATGATTTTTGTAGAGAAAAAGGTATTAAGAGAGATCTATAGTATAGCCAGGACTACTTAGTAAAATGGGTGTAGCTGAGAGAAGGAATAGGAATATTAAATTGAGGTTGCTGAACAATGTTAGCTGACTCTAAGTTACCTAACCACATTTTGGGCTGAAGCAGTTAGTACTGCTTGCTATGTACAGAATAGGGTCTTAGTAGTCAAGCCTCATAACAAGACACCTTATGAACTTTTTAGAGGTTTTAAACCAGCTCTAAGTTTTATGAGACCATTTGGATGTCATGTTACTATTCTTAATACTTTAGACAGTTTAGGCAAGTTTGATGGAAAAAGTGATGAAGGTTTCTTTGTTGGATATTCTTTGAGTAGTAAAGCTTTTAGGGTATACAACACTAGAACCAGGAGGGTAGAAGAAAACTTGCATATTGGGTTTTTAGAGAATAAGCCTATGATAGAAAGGAATGGTCCAAAGTGGTTGTTTGATATTAATTCTCTAACCCAATCTATGAACTATGTACCAGTTACTGCAGGTACAATTTCTAATGAATCTGCAGGTACACAAGGTGAATTTAGTGTAGGTACATCAGAAGAAATCAGACAAGACTGCATTGTGATGCCAATTTGGAAAGATGCTTCATATTTTGATTCACCTTCCAAGGATGATAATGGTGAACCAAAATCTGCTGCTGATGATCAAAAGCAGGATGGAGATGGTCCAAATAATGAGAATGTTGAAAAAGACAAGTTTGAAAGAATGATACAGTACTAAGGAGGTTAATGCTGCTGGAAACAGTTAATACTGCCCAGTCTGATGTTAATATAGTAGTTCTAACTTAATTTACTGTTGATCCATCAGTTATATCCTAGTTCTATATCAGATAGCCCTAAAGGACCCTGCGTTCACTATTAGGCCCTCGATCGCGCGCCATACACTAGAAAAGCCAACTAATGTTGCGTTTCCCTTCAGTGATGAAGATGATTCCAGAGTTGATTTGGGGACATCAAAATTCTATATTAGTTCCATCACTCCCAATGCAAGGAAATCTTAAGGGGGGGGGTGAAATTCCCCAATTGTAAATTGTGATTGGTGATGTGAAAGACATCTGTTCAGACAAGAAGAATGACTCAAACTACTTCTGAACAAGGGTTTCTTAGTGATGTATATGAACAAAAAACACATGATACCCTAAATACTTGTTTATATGCTTGTTTCCTATCATAGATTGAACCAACAAGCATGCTTAAATATCATGTATGAATTTCCATATTGGGTGGAGAATGCAAGAAGAACTTCTGAAGTCAATCTTCAACAGGTTGGATACTTGGGATTTGCCTATTGGAAAGAGGTCTTGGAACAAATGGGTCTTCAGAAACAAGAAAGGTGAAAGGGGGATTGTGTTAGAATAAAAGCAAGTTGGTTGCACAGGGTCAGAGACAAGGGAAGGCTTGATTATGAAGAAGTTTTTGCGCTATGGGCAGAAATGAGGCAATAAGAATTGTTTTTAGCATATGTTCTTTTATAGGTTTTTGTATATCAAATGGATGTGAAGAGTGTTTCTTAGAGGAAAACTATTGAGGAGAAAGTTTTCATGTTAACTCACCATGGGATTTAAAGATCTTTTTTTTTCTTCCCTTATTTTTTAATTTTTTTGGACCATCCAGTACAAGTTTACAAAGTGTTCAAGGCACTTTTGGCTTGATCCAAGCACCAAGAGCGGTATGAAACTTTGGCTAAACTTATTCTTTGGGCAATGGGTTTAAACGAGGCAAGATAGATCAAACATTATTATCATGAAGCGAAAGGAGATATTTTGCTTGTACAGGTTTATGTTGATGACATTATCTTTGGCTCTACAAAGAAGGAATTATGTACTAGATTTGAGAAGCTGATGAAGGAAAAGTTTCTGAAGAGTTCTATGGGAGAACTTACTTTCTTTCTAGGATTACAAGTACAACAGAAGGAAGATGGAATATTTATCAGTCAGGATAAATATGTAGCTGAGATTTTGAAGAAATTCAACTACACTGATGTGAAGTCTGCTTCAACTCCAGTTGATTTGGAAAAACCTTTAGTCAAAGATGGAGATGATGATGATGTTGATGTACATCTCTATAGATATATGATTGGGTCTTTGATGTATCTCATAGCATCTAGGCCAGATATTATGGTTGCAGTATGTGCATGTGCCAGATTTCAAGTCACACCAAAAACATCACATCTCTTAGCCGTAAAGAGAATTTTTAGACTATTTTGAAAGGCAAACCAATCTTTAGGCCTTTGGTATTCTAGGCTTTCTCTTTGAAGTGTTGCTTATACTGATAGTGAATGCTGGAGAAACTCAAGATGAAGTCTACATTGGATGTGTCTGGTTTTTGGGAAACAGGTTGATATCTTGGCAATGCAAGAAGCAAACTATGGTTGCCACTTCTACAACTAAAGCTGAATATGTGGCTTCTGCTAGTTGCTATGGATAAGTACTCTAGATTCAAAATCAATTGCTGGATTATGGGTATAATTTCATGAATACTGTAATTAATATTGACAATATAGTACTATTATGCATTATTGAAAATCCTGTTCAAACATTCAAACAAAAATATAGAGATTAGGCCATCATTTTATAAGAGATTGCAATGTAAAAAGTTAATACTAATGGTTAAAAGGGCATATGCTAATAATGTTGCAGATCTTCTTACAAAGGTTTTGATGTGGAAGGTTTCAGTATTGTCTCAAGATATTGGAATGCTTATATCCTTAATGTCTCTACTCTTTATGTCTTGTAAAAGTTTTGAAAGGATTTGTATATTGTTGTCAATTAGTACTGCTAAGTATAATTAGTACTGCTAGTTATACTTAAAACTGCTTGTTAAAACTGTTAGTCATACTTAATGTTGTCAAAAAGAAAAATACTTTGGATTGTGTATTTTTGGGTATGGACTAACACCTGCAGGTAAAGCATATTGAATACCTGATGATTGATGCTTCACCTCTGAAGAATTGGTTGAGGGAAAGTTAATGTTTTGGATAACAGTTTTTAACTTTTATTCATGGGTTATGCATAAATATGGATCCTCATGAATTCTCACATGTCTATCTAGTCTTTTCTAGTGTGCTTGTGATGAATAGAGGCATGTTGTTGTATAATTATTGAAGACAGAGTTAATACTGTTATACATCTCTTAATACTGCTAGGCAGAAAATTACTACTGCCAGGCAAAAGTTACTACTGCTAGGCGCCAAAGTTACAACTGTTAAGCAAATTCTTATTCCTTGAAGCATTGTTTAAGGGGAGGCTACTTATTTATACAATCAAAGCATGGATGGAAGGATATGATATATCAAAAGTATGTTAAATGAATCAAAAAACATCTGGCTTGTTCAAAAGAGTCGGGGGACACCAATATAACTCAGTCAGTGGCCCCCTGTAAAGTTGGTGATGAGGCTATCCTTAAGGAGTTGGGTGGACCGGAATGGACAGGCTGCCCCACTAGGCTTTATTAGAAACAGAGCAGGACAATGGTAACATCAAATAAGACCCAATCTATAGCAACACTTAATGGATCAAGTCCTTAGGGAATTGATTTAGGTAGGGGTCCCAAGTGACAAGATACCATATTGGGAGATGTGGATGCTCAAACTAGGTTTGAGACTACATCTAAATAGTCTTATGATCCACCTCTCTCAAAAGGTTACACACTGGGAAGTGGAGGAGATAGTCTAAAATAATTGGGAATTGATGGAATTTGTACCAACTGTCAAAATATGTTGTCATTAAAAACAGACAGAGTGATTTGGTGAGCCAAAAGAATTGATAGATTAAGTGAGCTTAAAAATAGAAAGAGAGATATGTGAATAAAAATGGAAATGAGTGATTATGTGAGCAAAAAGAATTGAGAGATATTGTTAGCATAAAAACAGAAAGAGAGCTTGTGAGAAGAAACCAATTGATGTTAGACAGTCCTTTTTGGAAGATATTGAAAGTTAGTGCCTTGTAACTTAAAACTTAATGCTGTTAGTCTTAGGTTTATTGGGTTACTCGTCACTTTCGTTAGGCATAGACTTTGTGCTATTAGTTTAAGTTAATGTTGTTAGGCCTAATTTAGTGCTGCCAGTTCAAGTTAGTGCTGCTGAGGGTGATTCTATAAATACTTCAATTCTGGGTTTCATTTGATTCTTTATTCGATTTCAATCATTCAAACACTCTCTAACCATAAACCCTAACTCAATTTCATCATTTGATCATCAAAACACAACACAATGTCAACCCTAACTTTTGCTGATATTCACACATGGTGCATTTTGGAAAATCCTGCTGAAAGTGTATGGATTTCATGAGATTGTTGATTTTCTGAATGCTAATCAGATTCTTTATGCATTGACTGTCAATCCAACAATCTACACATCTTGCATTCAACAGTTTTAGGCAACCGCAAGGGCAAAAAAGGTTAATGGTGTACGTTAGATACCATCCCTAATTGATAAAAAGAAGTTGATCATCATGGAGACAAGCATTAGGAGTGATCTTCACTTAGAAGATGCAGAAGGTACTGATTGCTTGCCAACTGCTACTATTTTTGAAGATCTGGCACGGATAGGGTATGAAAAACCGTCTCAAAAGCTTACTTTTTTATAAGCTTTCTTTTCTTCACAATGGAAGTTCTTAATTCCCACTATTACACAATGCCTTTAGTGCTAAAATCCATGCATGAAACGCATGAATTCAGTAGTACAATGGCTTCTTTAATCATATGCTTGGCTACAAACCAAAAATTTAATCTGTCTAAGTACATTTTTGATGCTATGGTGAAACACTTAGATGGAGGGGTTAAGGTTTCTGATGTTATCCACCGATTTCCTACAGTTTTCATTAATCAACAGGGCTTGGTGATATGTCCACACCACCAAAGAAGAATTTATGTTAACCTTTCACATTAAAAGAAAATCTTGCCAATATGATAAGAGAAGGAACGGATTTTATCTGGGAGGATTATAACCTGTTTGAAACATATGATGGTTTCAACCTACTCAAAATGAGGGTGTAGATTCAGGTATTCCTATTGATTCTCTTCTAACACCCATTCGTACTCAACCATCATCCTCTAGATCTCAAAAGAAACAGTCCAGGAGGAAATAGAGGAAGGACACTGCAGTTACTCAAGAGGAGACACAACTGGATACCAGTGTTCCTACACCTTCCAATAAGCACTTCAGTAGTGAGGATCGCATGCAACTATCTGGAATTGATGCTTTTTGTGTACTAATTGCAAAAACCGGTTCTTGATTTAGAGAAGGACAATGGATGCTCAAGCAAAAAGAGCTTGTGATTTAAGAAGAGGGTCAGAGGTTGGAAGGAAAAAGAAATCAAGAACTATAAGCTGAAAGACTATAGAAGTTGGTATGTTCTAGGAGAATGGAATCCTCTGATAGATCAGGCGAGTTTGGGGTGATCATGAAGATGCATCCAAACAGGGGAGGAGTATTAAATAACATTGATAAGGATGTGATGTTTCTTTAGTTGATGATACCCATAGGAGGTTAGATGATGCAATATGTTTGATATAAATGATCTTCATAGTGATGAAGTAAATGTGGATATGCCAGTTGGTGACAATCAAGAGCAGAGTGCAAAGGAAAGAGAGGTAGATACTAGTGTTGAAGATAGTGATGCTCCTATAACTATTAAAGAGATCACTTTGGCTCAGACACTTATTCAAATCAAAGCAGGTAAACCTAACATTGTTACTAATACTGCTACAACAACAACAAATACAAGACCCAAGGCTAGAGGGGTGGTAGTACAGGAGCTAAGTTGAATTAGAACTTCCACAAGAAGCAAACCTTCAATGATTAAGATTAAGGAAGGACCCAGATTGAGCCTTAAAGTTCCTTTGAAAAGAAAAGATTGAGTTGCTTATTGATGAAGATTTGGCAAGAAATCTTCAAGCTCAGTTGGAGGCTAAACTTATGGAAGAAAAAAAGGCTTGCAAGGAAATAGGAAAAAGAAGCCAACATAGCTTTGATTAAGTCATGGGATAATACACAAGCTATGATGGAGGCACATTTTGAGTTAGTTCAGAGGCTACAAACAGAAGAACAAAGAGAGATAACTATTGAAGAAAGATCAAGATTGTTTGTAGAGCTTATGAACAAAAGAAAGGAAACACTTTGCAAGTTAGAGCTGAAGAGAAAAGAAGAAGCCACCAACTAAGCTCAAAGAGGAATTAATGTTACCTATCTCTAAAAACATGGGTGGATACAAACATAATTATTAAAGCAGTAGAGCTAAGGAGAGATTCAAAAGATGTTTGATAATGAAATGAGGAGAGTAAATACTTTTATACCTACGGATTCTGAGGTAGTAGAAAGTTAAAGGAAACAGAAGAAAGTTCTAAAGGTGCAGAGGATGAAGTGGAAGCTAATAAGTCAAAGAAGGCAAAAAGTACTAAGGAGAAAGCCAAAGGCAGCAGAAAGAAGATGCTTGGTAGCCTAACGAGCAGGGAAATGAGCCACAACAAGATTTCTTCACAGAGACTAAAGAATGGAAGATGATAAAGAGACAGATGAGCATGAAGAAGTTGAAGAAGATGATGAAGCTGAGCTGAAAAAACATCTGGTGATAGTCAAAGATGATGAAATTGTAATTGATGATATACCACTTGCTACCAACCCACCAGTGATTGTTGAATACAAGCTTCTTAAAGAAGGAATAATGGTACGTTATTAGTTGATAAGAGCAGATGGAAGTTCCAAGAGATATTCTTCAATGATTAGGATGCTTTAAGATATTGACAGAGAAGATTTAGAGACTCTTTGGAAGTTAGTCAAAACAAAGCATGGTGATATAAGGCTTGGAGTGAACATGAAGGTGTTGTGGGGAGAACTTTAAAGTCATGTTGATAACCAGTCATAGAAAGTGAAGTATGGAGAAATCTACAAGGGTATACAGTGACTATTTAGATATTGGCTGATTCATGTGGAGTGCACTTTGTAAGGTTTAGAAGTCGTGCCACATCTTTTGTTAGTTGAAAATAGATATACCCTCACCCAATAACAATCACTTATCTGTAAACAAGAAACTTTAACTGGATCATTTTAATGGAGGCTGTGCTATCAACTGTCAAGCTTATGGTAAAGCAGCAAAAGGGTCAATAAAAGGTTTGAATGCATCTTCCTGATAGTGATGAAGACTTTTAACAAAGAAACTTAAAGATTCAGAAGATGAACATCAAGTTTAGGGGAGGATTGTTGGGACTTAAAAGACTTCAAGGATTCTTAGAGTTACTACTGCTCAGTACTGCTGGTACAAAAGTTTATGCTACTGGAGTACAACTACTAGAAGACTTACTATTGCCAAAAGGATAAAGATGATTTAAAGAGATAAAGATTGTTTGGAGAACAAGAATACTTGTTAAGATAAGTATTAAGATATTTTTGTACAGATATACATAATGTATTTTGTTTAAGGATTAGGTTTATGTTTAGAAAGGATTTAGTGATATTCTTAGGACTGTTTGTTTAAGCCGACTAGGACTCCTTAGTCTATAAGGAGGCTCTAGGGCCTTAGTTGAGATAGAATTCATAAGTTTTCATAAGTTGTCAAGTCGATTCCGAAAGCTTTCATGGTTGTAACCTAGTACTAGTGAAAGTACACGTTTATTGATCTAATAATATTAGAGCGTTTGGTTATATCTTTGTTTATTCACGATTACTGTTTTATTCAATACTTCTAGGTATTAAGGTGTAGATTCCGCATACACTTTAGATACATTACAAAGTCTTTACATAAGTTATTTTGGATTTATCCAAGGTAATTTAACCTTAGACAACCTAAGGAATCGATCAAGGATTGGGATCAACAAATAATCATATAAAAGTGGGCAAAACAAATGAGATAAATGATATAATAAAGTGGCGTTATTTGATGTCATCAGTAACCCATTATTTCCTTTGGGTATCCTATAAAGATACACTTAATAGATCTTTATTAGAGTTTCTCAAGCGTATCCCGCTTCACAAGCACCTGACAACCCTAGACCTTTAAGTAAGACAAATTAGGAACTTTTCTATATCATAATTCATATGGTGTCTTATCAACCTTCTTGGTTGGAACCATATCGAGAATGCGTGCAGCAGACTCTAGAGCATTATCCCAAAAGGATAACGGCAAAGTTGTAAGATTTTTCTATCATTGATCGAAACAATGTCTAACAAAGTTACGATCTCCTTTCAGACACCCCATTGTGTTTTGTGGTGTTACGGAGGAGTAAGCTGTGGACATTACTACAAGCTTTCAGCTAAACTTTAACTCTTGGCTAATAATTTCCTCCTCGATCTGATCGAAGTGCCTTAATAGTCTTTTCGAGTTGATTTTCTACTTCATTCTTAAACACCTTGAACGTTTCAAAAACTTCATGTTTATGTTTAAGTAAATAAATATAGCCATAACGACTATAATCATTCGTAAATGTAATGAAGTAGCTAGCACCTTGTCTTGACATGTGTCTAAGTGGTCCACAAACATCAGTATGAATGAGACCAAGAAGATCAGTCGCCCTTTCGGGATGACGTGGAAACAATTTTCTCGTCATCTTGCCCGATAAAGAAGACACATATTTATCAAAGGATCTCATCCGTTGACTTTAAAAGCCCATCTTGTTGCAGCTTTTCAATACGTTTCTTGCTTATATGAGCAAGACGCCAGTGCCATAAATAAGTAGAGTCCAAGTTATGCTTAACTCTTTTGTTGCTAACATTATAAATAGAATTAACATTTGGCACAAGATTAGACATATCAATTTCATAAATACCATTACTGGGAATAGCATTAAAATAAAGAACATCATTCTTAGAAACTAAAATTCCATAATCTGTAAAATGCTAGATAAAACCATTGTCAACCAAATG
The DNA here is from genome assembly GCA_026074375.1 of Tanacetum coccineum. Classification (NCBI taxonomy): domain Eukaryota; kingdom Viridiplantae; phylum Streptophyta; class Magnoliopsida; order Asterales; family Asteraceae; genus Tanacetum; species Tanacetum coccineum. Next base: position 11,102 of record BQNB010123819.1, read on the forward strand.
AGAAACTAAAACAACACCCCTAGTTATAGTAGGTGCATAATGGCAATTGTCTAAACAAATCACTAGACCATTATGTAAAACTAAGTCATACTTGCGCATGAACACCATTGCCCATGTACAAATAGAGAGCTCCTTATTCTAGCTTTCTTGCTCATCTAAGACCCTGTTTTGTGATACAAACGTGAGTACCACAACCAGTGTCATACACCCATGATTTGTTAGGAAAAGAAAATAATTATATTATGAAGACACTTAAGACTAGCAGTTCCAAATTGCTTTTTATTTTCATCAATTCAACAAGGTCACAGGGCCATTTCCTTTTCAATGGACCCACCTCTTTACAGCTGGTGGCAGGAACTGATAGCGTCCCTTCCTTTTGTCGGGTGATCTTTAGCAGAAGGTTTAGGGTTTGTAGGCTTGGGATATAATCTTTTTATTCTTTTCCTTGCCTTCCCTTTTCTTTGCCTTTAGCTTTTTGCAATTTCTTATTGGCCTTCTGGATTCTACCACCTTGAATCGCCATAACTTGTGGTGTAGCAGCCTTTTTAGGTAAACCTTTTTCATACTCAATAAGCAGAGCATGTAGTTCACCAATTGTCTTCCCCATGTTATGCATATTGTAGTTTCTTACAAAACCAGCAAAATCACTAGTGAGGCCATTCAAGGAATTAGGCAACACTAAGATCTGTGGGGAGGCACATACCATGACTTTAGTTGCTCCACTAAGTCTTTAATCTTTAGGAAATATGCACCAACTGGTTTACCATCCTCTAGTTTGCAAGAATGGAAAGTTTGGATTACGTCAAACCTTTCCACTCCAACTTGTTTCTCAAACATGGATTTAAGCTCCTGAAGCATTTCATAAGGTGAATAATTTTCAAATTGTCTATGAAGCTCAGGAGTCATACTTCCAAGCATAAGATAAGCTACCTCATTATGAGCATCATATACTGCATTCCATTCGCTTAGACATTTGCATGGAATCGGCTCCAAGGGAGTAGGGGAATATGATGTTCAATGGACATACATTTTCTTTTCAACTCTCACGAGCCAGCTTAAGTTGACGGGAAAACCGGTCTTTGAAATTATTTCAGAAAGTTTTTCTCTTTCAAACATCGCGTGAGAGCCGAATGGGTTTATGTTTTGACAGGATAGTGCCATTACAAAAACATAGTTAAACGTCAAGAATTAGTATTTTCGATCATACTTCATGAAGAAAATTAGATACCCATGGTTAAAATCTATAAACAATTAATTTTCTAATGGCCAAGGATCCATTGACATACACCATCACTCAGTTTGATCTGCTAGCATTGGGTGTGTTTAAACACGTATTTGGACGATAATAAATGCCACCAGTGCAATTCCTAGAATATTATGGGACTTACTTTATTACAATAATATACCAGTAAGCATGTTTCATCCCATCTATGCCTCAAGTTTAAGGTCTCACCACTAAATCGATTAAGTCGTCCAATCAAGAACTGTGATTATGTAACACTAACGTCTCACAAAAAGTGTATAATCACCTTGGGATTGCAATCTACATACGTCTCACGCATAGTAAAAAACAACTGCAAGTGTTCTTACAAATTGGATGGCAACAACTTATTTAAAAGGGTATATTATTTGACGTGGCAAATATGTACGAAGAAGCATGCATACATCTTCGTATCATAAATTTTAATAAAAACTTTACTCAATTAAGTTATTTATTACGGTATCACTTATTTTTATACATCTCATGTATAAATAGTATTACCTTTAATAATTGACGATTCAAGATGTTTTCAAATCTTAAAGATTTTATATTTTATCGCGGGAAAAGATTAAAGAATGATTAAGGGTAATGGTATCTACAAGACCGAAAGTCTTGGATGAGTCTCCCGAACCTTAACCTTGCAACTAAATAGTTACTTTGCAAATTTCGTCTATTGATAAAAAATAATCTGTAATTTTTTAAAAACACATTATCAATATTAAATTACAAGTCTGTTGTGGGAAAAACCTGAGGCCATGATATCGATGTAATCCGAACCCAAATTGACTCATAAACTTCAATTAAAAGTCCATAATAAATCTTATTTCATAATTATTAGTCATGTTTATAATTTTTATTTAAAAAAACCTTTTGTTTTCTCACAAGTCAATACTTAAAACAAAACTATATAAACATATAAATAATACACATAAAAAAAACAACAACCATTTAAAAGAAAAAAAAAAGAAAAAAAAAAAAAAAAATGATTTATTTAAGGAAAATTCCCAAAAAGGTCCGAGTTCAAGGGTGCTAGTCACCTTCTCCTCTAAAAAACATTTTTAAGCCAAAAGAGTCTGGGGCGACTGTGCGATGGGGCAACCTCACCACAACACGCCATGTGTCCCTTATTTAATTATTAAAGTACATTTCGGGTACGTATTTGTTATGTATGTATAATTTTTTTTGGATTGGGCAACTTGTACAATAAGAGCGACCGTATTTTGGGCAACTGGGTTTTTGGTCATTTTACATTTGTACTTTTACATAAAATAATATTATAGTACATGTTATGACTTGTACTTTTAGGGAAACTTGCATTTTTAGGCGACTTAAAGTACTTTGTATTTTTTAAAACTAACAGATTTCATTTTTGTTTTTATACCTAATACTAATATTATACCTAATATTATTAAAACACACACCATACACAACAACACACATTAAAACACACACAACAACACACACAACCTCATGATGAACACCCACCCAACACCTGTTCTTCTTCCCCCTGATTGTTCTTCATTAGCTGAACAGAAACTTTAATCCTTTTTTACAATCCATCCATAACCACTAATAGTAATCGAGGAGTCTAATCCATATTCATATTTCAAATGTCTGATTTGTACGATGTCAAAATCAGTGTTAGGTCAAGTGTTAAGTTGCTTCTAGAAATTAAAGGTCTTTTGTCAATGAAGCCGAATCGTGAAAGGTTATTTAGGGATACTGTTTTTGGGCCATGGTTGGATATTCAGTCTCACGAAAATGATAGCCATATGATGCATTATGTTTTTCAACATCAGGTATCTGTCTCTAACCTTCGACCTGATTGTCCTCCAATTATATTCCATATAGGGGATCATTGGTTCGAGTTTGGTTAGAAAATAATTTTGTTTCATTTTATGGGTTTCAATTTGCCCACCTTTTTAGAAAAACATAGTCCATTAAGTGACTTATTTTTATCAATATTTTTTCAGAAAATAAAACAAGAAATGGTTTCAAGAAAATAAATAGGTTTGTTTGAATATTATTAAAGATAAGCAAACTTGGTTAAATATGTTGGATGAAGATGTTGTTCGTTTGTGTTTGCTGATTGCCAGTGAATTAGTTTTTATGGGTAAAGAGAAAAGAAATTCTTGACGAAACATATAATGTGGTTGGTGGATGATTTTGATGCTTGGAATGCTTTTCCTTTGGGTGAATACATGTGGGAGAAATTTTATAATAGGATTGTAAATGTGGTTTCTAGACATACTGAACATCATTTGGCTCAGCTGAAGAAGAACCCAAATTTCAATGCCACATACAATTTATACGGGTTTGCTTGGGCATTCAAGGTTAGACAATTATGTACTTATAATTTTTGTTTAAAAGTAAACTAACTTAGGTTTTGTATAATAATGCTTTGCGTTGTTTACTAGGAAAACTTTTGGGAAAGGGGAAATTAGGTATCATAATCTTATACAAGGCCTACTTAACCTAACAATTTTGTCAAAAAACAAACTATAACCGATACATAAGAAAACATAATTTCTATACAATTACATGATTATTTGCTATATATATGGATTTTGGAGAGTTACCTAACAGTAAAAAATGGTGGTCTAAAAAGGCGAACGTGATCCCACGTGGTCTTGCTTGGTCAAAGGTTACAATGTTTGAGAAATCAGATTATGAAGAACTATTTGGACCGGTAAACACAAAAGTCAAAAACTTTATTTGACATAATTCATTTGTTTTTCCATCATGTTGTACGTGACCATTATTTATATTTTTTCTAGATGTCAAATCCAAATTGTGCCCTTATTTCAAGTCCTGAAGAGATGAGTCATTGCATTTTGGTCATGAAGGAGGAAGACTTATTAGGAACTTCCGGTTGATATCTTCCTTTGGTATTGGAGCACCATGAACCTCCAATTGACTTATGAGTTTTTGAAACCTATCATAAGCCTTGTCCAGACTTTCATTTGATGTAGTAAAAAAGTTTTCAAATTGATGTTTTAGAACATTTTTCTGCATCTTCTTGGATTCTTCATTACCTCCAAACCTTGATTTGATTGCTTCCCAGAGTGATTTAGCATCTGCAACATTGTGAAACTTGAGGAGGTATTCATCAGGTATTGCTAAAAGCAAGATGCTCTTAACTCTTTCCTGATTCCTTTTAGCAGCCAGTTGTTTGGCATTTTTAGGAGCAGTAGGAGCAGATGTTTCTCCAGTTGGTGCAGGCTCTTCTTCTAGATCTCCATTGACAATAACATCCTATAGGTTATGGTCTGTGTGACAGATATATTGTCGCATTCTCATGCTCCAAATATCATATTCTCCCTTCCTGATGATAAGGATTTTCATTGCTGTGATAGTTGGTGGATGAATGTCTTGTTCTTCTATCTTACAATTGAGTTCTTCTTATTCAAAGTTTCCACACAAGCTCTGATACCACTTGTTGGATCGTTTTCTGAATAGATCTTAACATTTAGCTTGTAAAGGGTTTGTTCTTTTAGATAATTCTAAAGAAACAATAATGAAAAACTGATTTGAACACTATTGATTATGCGGAAACTAATCAATAATGCTAAGAAGAACAATATTAAGAATCACAAAAGAACTTTATATTATAACTTGAATCTGCCTAGGTTACAGATTACAAAAACTATGATTACTAATAGATCTCTATTGATTTGTGTAGAACTATATCTACTAACTATGCCTAATGATCCTTTTATAAACTAAGGAAACCCTAATGGGCTTTACAAAACGCGTTAAGAGATAATGCATATCTATTCCTAATTTTTCTCATGCATATCTCATAAGCAGTACTAATACAATACACTAGCAGTACTAATACTAACTAACAGTACTAACATTGTACTGGCAGTACTAACATTGTACTGGCAGTACTAACTACAAAGCTAGCAGGACTAAAGACTTAGACTTATTTCTTCAATCTTCATTAACAGCATTAAGTCTTTACTAGCAGTATTAATCTTAAGCCAACAATTAGAAGCTTCAGAATCCTAACACATAGTTATCAAACCAGCTACATATTACCTTAGCAGTTGCTAAAACATACAAACCACAATCATAATCATTGTCTTGCGGGCTACCTTCAAATTCCATGTAACGTGGTTCAGGAGAAACCCCACGTATGGAACAAGTGATTTGTAAAGACTCTTTGCATATTTCATATTCATACCATCAAAACTATCATGATGAACGAACAAATTATTGTTTTTCTCATATGCAAGTAAGCTCCAGTGAGTACCGCCGTCAGCCATTGCCATGTTATCATTGTTGTTAACTGGAAATATAATAAGTTTTTTTGATGGTAGGTTTAAGGGTTTGAGGAATTCTCTGAGGCTTTTGGTGTCCTTTTCCCTTCGTTGACAGTTCATAATCCAATAACTAATTGCTGGTGGGACAAGTAGGATATGTTCTGAAGGGTATAATGAAGAAAGGTAACTAAAATAAAATTAGACGATATCATCATTGAGCCACTTTGGTCCTTCTAGAGTCACCAGATCTGATTGTCTTCGCACCGCGCCATTATACCGTAGGATGATCTCATCAGATGAGGTTTTCACCATGATCTCATCGGATAAGGTTTTCACCATGTTCCAAATTAATCTCAATACGGCACCTGCTTATTTACAAAATTAAAATAACAAGTTAGAGCCAAGCATGTATATTTATGAGTGTTGAACTGGAATTTGATCATGTTTCTAACAAACATCTAAAGCTTCTGATCGAATGCACATCATTCGTCAAAGAATCCAACCTAAATGTCACCAGCATTATCATATTTTCTACGTACAAACTGCAACAAAACTGATAAGCTACTATCGATCTAGCTTAGCTATATTGTAACGTTACAGAAATTTCATATACTTGCATATGTAAACCTAAGTCATAAAGCTATGAAGGATCAAGATGTATTTTCAAGGCAAACATGCATCATTCTAACAGAAAACAATAATCAAATAATGATTTAGATTGATTCTAGCAAATAGTCTCGTTAGAAAACATGACAAATAAGACTTACGGCCACACATCTCATCTATGTAGATCGATGATAAGATACGAATCCGATAAACAATGAACCCAACAAAGAATCGAACATAAAATATCTAAATAAATAGAAGAGAGAATGGTCGACTAATTAAGGATACGATTTTTATTTATTTGTAATATTTAATTAGGCGTAATGAAGACAACCTGAAGTCCTAGTATTTATAGTCTTATACTAAAATATTGTATTACATTCTAATTCTAATGGAATTTGGTTAGTTAATTAATAAGTTTTGAAACATGACACTTTAACCCTTGTACCATCGAGTATTACTATTTTTAATTTTTAAAGTTTTGTTAAATACAGCCTCAAGGATTATGTTTAAGAAAAAAGTTTATGCATAAATGATCCTACATTTAGTGAGGTGGTTATCACCAGATTAATAAAGTGGTTATTGCCGGTGTACAACTAAATAGAGCATGTTTGAATACCTTAAATATCAATCTTAAGGCTAAAGGGAGTTATGCACTCGCTCATCTTTCACATTAGCGTCACATCAGCTTTCTCTCTTAACTCACTTTCACTCATTCATACTCACCTTTCACCTGTTTTGGTCACCACTCGCTCTCATTTCAAACCCATTTTTTTATTTAAATACTTTTATTCATAAACTAAAAACGTAAATATCAACGTAAACATAAACGTACGAAATTAATAAAAACGTAAGACGTGCTAGATTAAAAACTTTTATTCATACATTAAAACAATACGTAGATAACTAAAACCTTAAACGTAGGAAATTAAAAATGATACATGGATAAATAAAAACTTAAATGTACTAAATAAAAAACGTAAACTAATATGGAAAATTTACTTCGCCTTGATCTCCGCCCTTAGTGCTTCCATATGATTCAGTGCATCCTCGGTCAAGTGATTATATGGATGCATATAGAACCTTATATCTTCTTGACGTTGTCTATATTCTTGCATCGCCAACTCTCGTTCATGACATTTCACATCCCTCCTTTTGATCTCCAAAAAGGCTAAGCGTTTTGCATTCTTCATTTCGATGGCACGTTCGTTGTGCATTGCCAGCTCGGAGACCATCAACCAAGCCAAATGCTTCGTCATTCGTACTTGATGACAATCCCGATGATCTCGGCCCTTTCTTCTTCAAAACTTTTGCTTTGTTCCTGCCAATTGGTCGTCGAAGTTCCTGCACCTCATCTTCCTCGTCGTCGCCAACATCAACATTCAGATTAATACTAGTATCCCCAAACTCTGTGTTGAACGAACTAGACCAGATATCTTGTATCTCTTTCTAGCTTGATGCTTTGCGGCAAAACTAGGAACTTCGGTATCTATCCATTTCGGACTACCTTTTAAAATCTCCCAATAATGACGAAGTGTAAACGGTATTCTATGTTCAGCTTCATAGTCAAAAAGTGCCCTTGCGTAGTAATCATCGTCTTCGGCTCCACTCTCTTGCGCCCTACGCATGACGTTAGCGTACACTCCACAAAACCGAGCCACGTTCGGGCGCACCGTCTTTCATTTCTCGTACACCATATCGTACATTCGATGACTGGGTGCCTTTGTTTTGCTCTCAAAGTACTGTAAAACCTCAATCCAAAATTCAGCCTCCTTTCTCGCGTTACCAAATCTGTTATTTTCGGATACATGAACACAACCTTTACACAATGCAATTTCTTCCTCATTTATCCATGCAGTCTGCCGGGGTGCATCCTCGTTTTAAGCCGTCCTCTTTTGGCATCCTCTAGTCAGCTTCGACTTTAGTGGCGGGGTCGCGAATTCAACGGGAGAGTCCTCACGAGCGATGTGTTGAAAAGAAGGGTGTGTTGAAAAGAGTCTGAATATTGAGGTGTGTGGAAACCTTAGAGGGGGGGGTGAATACATGTTCTTTAAAAAAATTAAGATCAAAGATTATATCACTCTCTACCGATGGTCCCATAAATATATGGGGGGCCGCCAAGAACATCAGGGGGCCGCCCTATTTAAGGGACCGCCTCCAGAAGAGGTTTTCAGACTAGATCATTTATATCAAATCACCAATCAAGTTTGACGCAATATGAGAAGTATCGATAATGGATTTATAATAACTAGCGCATATTCTACCAATATATCCACACTCACAATGTTTACTACAAGGAGCTAGACAACCATGACAAACACAACATACACAACAATTCACACAATCATAAGCACAATGCAAGTGTAAAAATAAAGCGATAAATGTAAAGACATAAGTAAAGAGAAAGGTAAAAGAAAATGCAAACCGAAACGATGATTTATAGTGGTTCGGTCATAAAGCTCCTCTTCGCCCTACTCCACTCCTCAAGTATCCATCTCAAGAGTTACGTCACTAATCAACAAGCTCCCTTTCGGCGGAGAAAACCTTATACCAATGCTTACATTATTTTCCGACACTAAGTTAGATGTCGAGTCCTTCTTCAGGTACAACCAAACCCGTTATGTTTTATGGCCCAACATAACAAACCTTGTGTTTTATGGCCTAAACACATAAACCGCGTCGCTTACATTATTTTCCGACACTAAGCTAAACGTCGAGTCTTAATCTTAGCTAGAACCAATCTACCACTTCACCAATGTATTTTAAGGCCTAAAATACTAACCAACCCACAATAAACCC
>BQNB010123820.1:0-20035 GCA_026074375.1 Tanacetum coccineum
TTATGCCAAGAGATGCAACACGAGCAAGAGCAGCATGAAATTCATCACTCGACAACAGCTTTCGAACAAGACTCTCCACACCAAAACCAACAAACTGAGTAACCTCCTCCTTTAAACCACCCGCAACATCCTTGTATTCTTGAGATTTGAATTTCTCCAGAACAAGTTCATTCTGCAGGTCTCTCACAGTAAGAGCTTGCTCTGATAACTTAGCATCGATCTGGGTTAGTTCCTCTGATAAACTTGCAGAAGTACTTTTAGCATCGGTAAGTTGAGACCGCAGCTTCCTTATCTCCTCAAAAGCAGCATCCCTCTGAGAACGCAACTCCCTATTCGCCTGACCCAAAGCATCATAACCTCTTTGCAAGTTCTCAAGCTTATTGTCTAAGGAAGTAACCTCCGAACGAAGCAACTTAACATCCCCTTTCTTCTTTTCAAACATCACCTGAAGATGGGCCTTAGATGAAACCAAATTGGCATAACGAGAATTCAACTCATAGCCATGAGAAACCAACAAAGCACTAAGGACATTAACACGATTTGACAACTCCAGTGGAAGCAAATATTCGGTCCTCCTAAGCTCAGCCGGTGTAATAGTCCGATCCAAAGCCTTCCTACATACATCCGGATCCTTGAAAATATCCTTACACAAGATGCTACATTCTGGTGAAGGGGGTCCATTCCACCCCTCTCTAGTATACAAAGGAGAGGAAACGCCTTCATATGGGTAAGGCATGTGATAGGGACCAGGAGCAAGAGGAAATAGTATCAAATAAATCTCTTCACCATGAGTAGCGGTACCAAAATCATCATCCGGAATTTGATCATACTCAGCATCGCGAGCAAGAGCACTACGAGCCAAACAATCCAGCGGATCCATCTGACGCAGCATAACCTCAGCCCCGGACTTCCCAACACGACCACTAGCAACAACACCTAAAAATCCACAAACAACTTAGCCAAAAACATAAACTAGGAGAAAATAAAAAAAGAGGATGAAATAGCAACATACCTCCAAGGGAAAGACTACGACCAAAAGTAGAAGCAGGGGCTGAAGTCCCAACATGGGATGGTTCAGAAGCACTGACAACTGCTATAGAAGGAGGAACACCTAACCTCTTACCATAACGCAGTGTTGGGGCCGAAACAACCCTCGTAGAAACACCTTCATCTCTCTCCAAGCTATCCTTAATCTCGGCACATAAATCAGCTAGGTCAGTTTCATTCGTACCTTCGGCCTAATCCAACTCTGGAGCACTAGAACCAGCTTCTAAATCTCTTTGTTGTAGCTTCCTCTTTTTCGATGGTCGGTTAGCATGAGAAGGGCCCTTTGACTTCTTGACAAGATGAGAATCTGGTAGAGAAGCAGCAATCTCATCAGGAGTAGGCAACGGAATAATAGCACCTTCCATTGTCGGCGCACTAGTATGAGACGAAACACGCTCTAGCAACGGCAAAGAGAGATGATGGGTTTCTTCAGTAATTTTAGCATCACTTCAAGAAGGAAGAGTCATAAAATCATAGATGCTCATCTCTGCATAAAGGGCAAAACACCGGTTAGCACATGCCAAAAGAAACAATAAAAAAGGAATGGAAAGTATAACCCCCAGCCTACCAGCATTATCATCAACCTTTAGAAGATCGGATCACACTCTTCATTAAACCAAACAGAACTCAATCCAGAACGAACAAGCACCTCCTCTCTCATCTCACGAAGGCGAATCAAACGAGCACATAGTCGCTGCACATCATTCCGGTCATAGCCATCGGAAGGAAGATCATCCGAAACACATGAGCAAGAATGTCTCCATGTCAGATGGTCCGGAATGGACCTACGATCTATTAAGAAAATTTTGTTCTTCCACTTATTTAAGCTCGAAGGACCATCATCCATACAAACGTCCTCCGTATTACGACATTTGGAGAAAGAAAACCAATCCCCTTGTTTGCAAAGACATTGAAACACACGGAACAAAGTAACGGTGGGAATAATATTTAAGTCGCGGCACACAACCTCAAAGGACACCACCTTATTCAAACCTAAAGGGACCAGCTGAGAAATATGCACCTTGAAATATTTAAGCACGGATAAAAGAAATGTCGAAAAAGGAACACGAACACCAGAAAACCGGAGAAACTCATAATAAATGCCTATAGCATCAATGGGAATACGATCCATGGTAAACCCGGGATCAGGAAAACGAGGATGAAGATCTAGTTGTATACGATAAGTCTTCACCAAATCTTTTAAATCATTCTTAGAAAGGGCACATATACGGTCTTTCATATCATTTTTAGATATGGCGGGAAAATAGGAAGAAGGAGAGAGAAAGTACATACTTTCAAAAAAGGAAGATGCAACGGCAAGCAACCGGACCTTGAGACAAATAGAATGAGATGCAACGGCACGAGTAAAAAATCAAAAAGTGAAAATATGAAAACAAGGGAAAGCTATTTATAGTAGCTCTGGGAAAATCAACCGTCGCCACGTAAGCATGATGCAACCCTAGTAAATAATGAAGGAAAAGGATCCACATGATGACGACACGTCAGCTTTCACCAAGTGGAGCTGGATGAGCCACGCCTCCAAGAGCAGTAAAAAAAAGAAAAAAGAGAGAGAGGTAGAAGACAAATTCTCATACCTTAATTACAAATTGATGAGTCTAGCACGAAAGCCTAAATGGCATTCATACTAGACTAAGGGGACATGATGAGGTATAGTCTTCCCCGGAACATCCGGACGAAGAAAGTAGCTTAGATATTGCTGCTAAACTAGCACGGACTAAAACCAAAGAAATGATCCGGAGAAGCTGACTTGTCGAAGGACACGTCAGGTCCGGAGCCATTATTAGAACTCCGGAGAAGCTGGTGTGTAGAAGGACACGTCAGGTCCGGAGTCATTAGCTCCGTCCTAATGCGGCGGTATTAAGAGACACTCTGACTAAGGTACTGTGCTTATGAAGGACCACTGTCCTTGGAATGACACGCAACCGACAGATAGTACCAAGAGAGAGACCCACGGTTATGTCTTGTAGTGAATCCCAAATGGTATAAAGGGAGGGCTCATTTCTCCAAAGACGGGACACAATACTTACTCCGGACCATACTTTATATTCTCCGCATTTATCTCATACCACCATACTTACTCTTACACCGGAGTTGGTCTCGGATTCACACCCCGAGGCGAGCTAACGGTGCTCTTTCTTACTTTCAGCTAGGAGACGAAGGACCAAGCTCCAGAGGAACCAAGCTGAACTCAACATTTATCGCCGCTGAGGTCACTTTTACCAAGCCCAAGCAGCCCACGTAAATTTACCTCAACATTTGGCGCCATCCATAGGACCCGGCATCCCAATCTACCCAAAAGAAGGAAAACCAAAGAAGGCATGGTTGACTCGCAACCTATGGAGGAGGAATTTCAAGGGGCGGTGACAAGGGACATAGGAACAGAAACCCATAGGGAACCTACCATACGTCGTCTAGATTTGCATACTTATGAACGAGCTAGATTTGTAATGAACGTGGCAGAGGGGAAGCTGGCGGTTGTGTGGTTAGTGATGGTGGTGTGATGGTTGTCCAGCACCTTCATCTATCTCGTCACTTCCGATTGAAATATACATAAAAGTCAACGAGAACTTTAGAAATGAATAAAATTATTAAGTGTCCAATTTTTTATAGCTAGATGACATCAAGCGTTTAATTTTTTATACTGATAAACAATAACAAGAATGAATGACCAGAATATGTGTTGTGTTTGGTACTTTCTGGTTAAATAGTATCCAGGTGTAAAATAAAAATAAAAATTGAGGTATAATATTTTTAATGACTCCGCTCATATTAGTATAATTGTCCCAAAACAATAAATTTGGATGACTAGATTGGTAATAAAATAATTATGTTTACTAGATGTGTATATTTTGAAAAGTACGTTTCTAATAAATGGACTTAACTCTACTAGATATCCATCACATGATATACATGTAAAACAAGTTAAATGTATCCTCAAAGTAATGGTCATCTTAGGCCTCGTTTGGTTCGCCTTAATTGAATGTAATTGGATGTAAACGACAGATGGGTTTGGACTCTTGAGTCCTCAGGTGAGTTCTCGGTTAGATCGGCACGCTCTTATATTGATGATGCTTTATTCCCAACGGTTGGTGCTCCTACTAGATGGGTTAGTGTGGTTCCTATAAAGATCAACGTTTTTGCTTGGAGAGTGTCCTTGGACAGGTTGCCTACTCGGATTAATTTGTCTCTTCGTGGGATAGATATTCCGTCTATTCTTTGTCCAATTTGTAGTTGTGCTGGAGAGTCTTCATCCCATCTTCTATTTTCGTGTAATGTGGCTCATTTGCTCTTGCTTAAAGTTGCTCGTTGGTGGGAGTTGGATATTCAGGAATGTATGTCTTATGCTGATTGGCTTTCTTGGTTCAATGCCCTTCGTCTTTCTAAAGGGATTAAACGTGTGTTGGAAGGAGTCTTTTACGTGATGTGGTGGGTGATTTGGAAATTCCGTAATCAATTGTTGTTTGGAAGCTCTCAACCGCGCTTGGAGTTACTTTTTGACGAGATTGTTTTGTTGTCGTATACTTGGTGTTCTAGTAGATGTAAAATTAACTTTGATTGGATCTCTTGGATCAAATGTCCTAGTTCTATTTCTTTGTAATTTTGTAGCATCTTGCTAGCCTCTTAATAAATTTGCCGTTCCAAAAAAAATCGGATGTAATTGTAATCTAATTAGAATTACGTATGCTGTTTGGTTCGCACGAATGAGGAATGTGTAATTACATTAGTAGGGCGAATTTGGTTTTGCGTTGTATTTGTATTGCAGTCAGTAACTCAATTTACATTTGAGGGAATTGCAGGTTTTCAAGGGATAGACGATACAGATTAATAGGAAGTTGGACGAAAAGTTCTGTAAATTCCGTTGTAATTCAGTATTTTATACTTTAAATATCAGTATATGTATTATTCATCATCATCATCGTTTGTATTATTATTCTAGTATTATTTTATTATTACTTTATATAAATATGAAAATAATAATAATACATAATAATAAACATTATTATTTATAATATTTATGTATATATATTTATTTATATTGTTTCATTATATATTATTATCATTATTATTATATATTTTATATAATATCATAATAATTATTATATATTATTTATTAATTATATATTAATTATATTATATATTTTATATTATATTTAGTTTATTTATTATTATTACTATTTATTATTATTTATATTATATATTAATTATATTTTATATTTTATATTATATATTTATGTTATATTTATATTATTTGAATTATATATTTATATTATTTATTATTATTATTACTATTTATTATTATTATTATTATTATTATTTATTTTGTGTTATTTATAGATTATTTTTATTATTCTATTTAGTTAGATAAGTTTATTAATAATAATTTTTATTAGTTAGTTATTATTCTTATTATTATTTTATTATATCTTTTATTAATGATAATAATAATTAATACAAATTTGATTTATCTTATTTATATATATAGATTATATTATTTGACTTTATATTATATATTTTATTATATTTATTTTATTGTATTATTTTATTAATTATATATTTATATTATTTGTATGTAAGTATTATCATATATATATAATTATATAGATTATATATATATATATTTTTTATTTAGATTATTGCTATTTATTAATTATATATTATATGTATTATTGTTATTATTTTAATTATTTAGTGTGTGGATGTATAAAATATTTTTATTATTATTATTCAGTATATATTAATTTTTTATTTAAGAATATTTTTTTTTATATTATTATTAAGTACTTATTTAATTATTATTTAGTTATTAATAATATTGATATTATTTTTATATTTATTATTATTATTTTTTATTATTATTACTATTTATTATTATTATTATTATTATTATTAAGCTTTTTTTTAATTTTTTTGAATTACATTACGTTGAGGTTCAACCAAACACAATGACACAATATATCAATTACAATTCCAACACATTCCAGCTCTTTGAATTACAATTCATTCAAATTACAATTCCCTTGACAGATTACAATTCCTTTCGAAACATAATGTGAACAAAACGTACCCTAGTCTATATATTTTTATGTTAAGTTACGTGTAATCAGTTGCTATGAGTTTCGTTCATCGGTTGAAATTAGGTGTTTTAATATTGAAGGGTTGTGTTATTAAGACACCATTTACCCCACCAAAATTACAATATTTCACCATTCAAATCCCCCTTTTGACCCACTGTTTACAGTACAACACAGTTTTTTTCAGTTTCTGTTTTGTATTTTTTGACAGTTTCATACTTTTGACTTATCAAACTTTATAATTTGTGTTCCACACTATCAGTTTCACATAACAAAAACAAAATTAAAAAATTAAAAAAAACACAAAATCGTAAGGGGTATTCCTAACACTTTAGGGAGGTCTTAAATTCAAAGTGTATAATGGGTCACATCAGCTAGTCGATGAAAGTGATATGATGGTAGACAAAAAGTTTATATTCTCTTAATATAAACATTTTTTACGCGCGTTAAATAAGCATTTTTCATGTCCTAACTTTTATTTTGTTTGTTTTTTTTCACAAAAGATGTAATGTTTCTTATTCCACAATTAGCTATAATCACAAGATACTAATGGCATTAATAGTGGGGAATGGCGGAGCTTCGTATGTTTTACTAGGAGGGCCAAAATGTATACAAATTTATTTTAAAAGGGCCAAACGGTAAATTTATATACTAAATCACAAGAATATTCTACGTTTTTACATGGTATTTCAAGTTGTGGGAGAGCCACCATCCTCTTTGGTCCTCACATAGCTCCGCTAGTAAGGTGAGAACACGTTTATTAACTTAGCTAGGTATATGTGGCTATGTGGAGTCTTGAGCTTAGCATATGTACACTGTGAAATCCGACTCTCACCCGCCTAACCAAGCGTGACAGCCTGTGTTATACTTTTATACATACTTTATCTTTCAAAAGAGAGCGATATGATCATTCTCCACTTCATACGTTTTGGACATCACACATAAACACCGACACCTAGCATAGTCTACTTTTTTTACATGGTATTTCAAGTTGTGGGAAGGTCATCATCCTCTTTGGTCCTCACATAGCTCCGTCAGTAACAATGAGAACACGTATATTAACATAGCTAGGTACATGCGACTATGTGGATTTTTAAGCCTAGCATATGTACAATGTGAATTCCGACTCCCACCCGCCTAACCAAGCGCGACAACCCGCATAATTCTTTTATACATACCCTGTCTTTCTAAAGAGAGCGAGATGATCATTCTCCACTCCATACTTTTTTACATCACACATAAACACCATGGTCTTTTAAGACACAATAGAAGTCATATGTGGTTCAAGCATACATCACAAATGAATCAAGATTTCATACACTTAATCCTGATTGTTCGGTCATACAGTTTCAAGAGGGTTTATGTCAAATTGGATCATCTAGGTACATTTTGAATGGGTCAAGTTTGATGAAATGACTAACCAACAACAATAAGTTGATTTTAAACAACACAAGTATTCTAGCTTATTTTGACATGTTTTGTGGCTTTTAGTTTACATTTTTGAAATAATTTTTGCAAATAAACTTAATTCTGATTTCTAACTAATCCATTACATCAAAATTGTTATACGTGATCAGGGCTTAAAATGATACTCCATCCGTTTCAAAATTATTGTTTCTCGACAAAAAAACACACAGTTTAAGAAATTGTATTTATTACTTCTTTCTCTTTCTTGTTTTTTAGCAGAATGACAGTTTTACTCTTAGCTAATTAATTAAAGTATTCTTAAAAGTTTGTAATAATAATTTTAAACAAGGGTAATATAGTAAATTTGGTCAAACTTCCCTATCTATTTTTAGTAGTGAATAATTAATTGGGACATCTCAAAAAGGAAACGTGAACTATTAATTTGGGACCAAAAGAGTATTAGTAAGGGGTGTTTTATGTGAATTGAAATGTTTCTGTCCAAAAAAATAAAAGAACTCATGTTGTAAATGCTTGTTTGTTTAATTTTTGCATCAAGTCATGTCTAAATAAGTGATGAATTATTGCAAACATCATTAGTTTTATCGTAAACAACCAATTTTCATATGATTTTATAAATTCAAATTTATCATATTAACTTAATTAAGTTGAACTTAAACACCATCAAAGTATTTTACATTGTAACGAGATAAAACATATGAGTAAATTAATTTTTTCTATCTTTTATGTGCTTCTGATGTGGGTAAGAGAGACGAAGTAATTGCTGAAATTCATCAACTTGAGCAAGAGCAACGAATGCTTTAAAGCAAAAGAATCAAATTAAGTGGGTTGTAGAAGGATATGAGAACACGAGGTTTTTTCATGCCTCGATCAGAATAAAGGGAGAAAAAACAATATAAATGAAATGATTTGTAACGGAGAATGGTCAAATGACCCGACCATTATTAAAGAGTCTGTTTATGCTCACTTTGTAAACCGGTTCAAAGAATCACAGGGGAACAGGCCTTGTCTTCGCAGCAACCACTTCCAAAAAATCCATCCTCATGAAAGAGTACAACTTGAGTCCCTGTTTTCTATGCAAGAGTTAAAGCAAGTAGTAGACGAATGCTCGGGCTCTAAGGCCCCCAGACCGAATGGGCTTAATTTTAACTTTTTAAAGAGATATTGGGATATTATAAAACTAGATTTTTTCAACTGCATCAAGCACTTTGAAGCTTCTTGTAAACTAGCGAATGGTGTAAATCCATCATTTATCACGCTCGTTTCAAAGGTCAAAGACCCTATTAGTGTGTCTGATTTCCGCCTCATTAGCCTTATAGGTTATGTATATAAGGTTAATTCAAAAATTCTTGCGTCGAGATCGGCAAAGGTTATTGGTAATGTTATCTCCTCTAACCAGACTGCCTTTTTGTCGGGGCGTCAAATTCTGGACGGGGTGCTTATTGCAAATGAGATTGTCAACGTTGCATTGAAATCGAAACTAGAACTCTTACTTTTCAGAGTTGACTTTGAGAAGGCTTTCGATAGTGTAAGTTGGGATTTCCTTATTGATGTTATGAAACAAATGGGCTTTGGTCATAGATGGTGTGAGTGGGTTAAAGATTGTTTGTAATCTGCCGCAATTTCAGTTTTGGTAAATGGATCGCCTACGAAAGAGTTTCGCATGGAGAGAGGGCTTCGTCAAGGTGATCCGTTATCTCCTTTTTTTGTTCATCATTGTAGAGGAGGCTCTACAAGTCTCAATACTTGATGCTTGTGACAACGGTATTTATAATGGATTATCCCTTGCTAATGACGGTTCTAATCTATATGTATTACAATATTATGATGACGCTCTTTTCTTTGGTGAATGGTCTGCTAAAAATGCTAGAACTTGGTGAGGATTCTTAGTTGGTTTGAAGATGTGTCAGGGCTTAAAGTGAATCTCTCAAAAAGTAGACTTTATGGTATTGGTGTTAATATAAGCGAAGTGATTAATGTTGTTAATTCTATTAACTGCCAGCATGAATCCATACCTTTTTGTTACTTGGGTTTACCGGTTGAGAAAAATATGACAAAATAAAGAAAGTTGGCTTGGAGTGATGGATCGAGTTAACTCTAGGTTATCTTCTTGGAAGTCTCGTCTTCTTTCGATAGGTGGACGCCTCACTCTTTCCAAAGCGGTTCTTGGAAGTTTATCACTTTATTATCTGTTGATCTTTAAAGCTCCCACTATGATTATTAAACAATTAGAATCTATCAGAAGGCGCTTTTTTTAGGCTTTAATGATGAGACAAATGGAATTGCATGGGTTAAGTGGGATAATGTCTTTCAAAGTAGCGAGTCAGGAGGTTTGGGCATTGGAAGTCTCAGAGCTAAAAACTTGGGTCTTCTTAGAAAATGGTGGTGGAGATTCTTAAATGAGAAGAATGCGCTTTGGTGCAAAGTTATTTTAGTGTTTTATGGTGTGGATAGCAGTTTTAGTTCTAGAATCGGTTCAGGTCTACACAAAGGTATATGGGAAAATGTGATTAGTTTTGGTGTGGCTATTGATACTATTGGTGTACCTTTCCGTCTTTCCTTTTTAATGGGTGTGAAAAGTGGAGGTGAAACTTCATTTTGGAATGATATTTGGACGCATTCAGGTCAAACGTTAAGTTCTTATTCCCGCGCCTTTATGCCCTCGGGTCTAATAAACATTGTCGAGTAAATAAGAGATGGACCGCGTTGAATGGTGTTTGGCGTGGCAATTGGGAGTGGTGTTCGAGCCCACATGGTAGGACTTTAGATGAAGTTAGTGGGCTATCTCGTCTCATTGGGAATCTTGTTCTTTCTTCGGAGCAGCAAGATGGTTGGAGATGGAAACTTAACCCGAATGGTAAATTCACTGTTAATAACCTTTCAAAACCCGAATGGTAAATTCACTGTTAATAACCTTTCAATGCTTATTGATATTCTATTCTAGGCACCAAAGTTATGTCATATAAGGTATATTGGAACCGGTTTGTCCCAAGAAAAGTGAATATTTGCATTTGGAGAGCGGTGGATGATAAGCTTCTGACCCATGCTAATTTACTTATTCGGGGCTTAACTATCTCATCTTCTCTTTGTCCTTTTTGTGGTCTTGAGGAGGAATCTATACATCACACAATCTTATCTTGTTTGGCTGTCTCTTAGTTTTGGAGTAAATTTTGGAAATGATGGCGTCTTAATCACCCCCTAATATGTCTTCGATATCAGACGTGTTGGAATTTTCTCCTCATATCTTAAAGAATCATTGTAATATCTACCAAGCCTCGCTATACGTCTTTATTAGGGAGATTTGGTCATGACGTAATAGATTTGTTCACGCGGATTTGGTGTCTCTAAGCTCGATCCGTAATGAAGTCATCTTTACTCAAGCCCAACTTCTTTCATTGCTTTGGATTTCCAGCAAAGGAATTAAGAATTCAATAGATTGGATCACTTGGAAGTCTAATCCGTTTTCTATCTTACTACGAATGATGTAGCTCGTTAGTTTTTCTTTTTGGAGGTTGTTTGGGTTATTTTGTGTTTTAGCTTGTATTCTTTCTTTTTGCAGATTTCCTTCTTGCAGATCTACTATTTTTTGTAGTTCTCTTCCTCCTTTCTAAGGTTTGTTTGTTATAAAAGCGTAACCGTTCAATAAAAAAATGCCTATCTTAAAATCACATAATAGGCTATATTGACAAATAGGGGTGTGAATCGGGTCGGGTCGGTCGGGTTCGGATCACTCGGGTAGGGTCAATTCGGGTCAAGACTAAAAAAACCATACCCGAATCCGACCCTATTTGAACTCGGGTTACTCGGGTTCGGGTCAACTCGGGTCGGGTCAACCCGAATTTCAGTAAAATGACAAAAAATATATTTTTTAAAGATTTTTAATAGAAAATCTATAAATTCATATTAAAAAAATCTTTATTCGGGTCAATCGGGTTGACCCGAACCCGAGTTAGTCAAAATATTTCAACCCGATACCCGACTCTATTTAGAACTCGGGTTAGTCGGGTTGACCCGAATAAGATTTTTGACCCGAATGACCCGACCCAAATAAGGTCGGGTTCGAGTCGAGTCGGCTTTTTAACACCCCTATTATGGCAAATCATAAAAAAATAAAAGTAAAAATGGTGCTCCACATCTAATCAAAACGTATGTCTCTTTATGGAACGTAATGAATTCAGCATAAGAAAAATAGTACTTGTAGTATAAAAGAGGTATGCTACATCCACAAAGATTTCACAAAAGAATTTTTCACAAAAGGATTTGGCATGCATTGATAGGATGATGGAAAATTAAAAGGAAGAGAGAGAAATAAATAAGATGATTTAATTGGTGACAAATCATTTTGTGGAAGTTTGTTTGTAAAAATTTTATGGATGTAGCATTTTCCAATATATAAAATATAAAAATAGGCTATGATATCAAACAGGCTACAAACTCGAGTTTTATAGATTAAAGGATATTGGGGATTTGATATGCATTTTTTTTATTGGCACGCTTTATTACTTTAATAGTTTAATGTACATATTAGACGGTTTTATTTTAAGTATACTAGACGAGTACCCGTGCATAATAACGGGATTTTATAACGACATATAGTTGTAGTGATAAAAACAGTTTATGAGTTATAGCGACATATAGTTTATGAAGCATTAACCACATAAATTGATCATACATAACATGAGATGATTATACTCACGTCCTGAAACTATTTTCTTCAAAAATATCTACATACGTCATGAGTCTCCATGCATTTGACGTGTTCAACCACCAAATCACAAACCAATTAAATCTCTACGTATAAAATGGCTGGTAAATAAAATTGCGATGGAAGGAGTATATGGATGTTTAGCTAAGCGTGTGTCGACGATTATTGGCTAATAAATAGAAACAAATGAATCACAAAATATCATTTCCGCACATTCTGAAATAATCAACTAATATAAAAAGGGTTTTTCTAACATGTGCCCCTGGGGCACATGTTAAGGTGGGGACATCAGGCTGTGTGTCACAGCCTGATTGGCTGACAGTTATTTGTGAGGCCTGATAATGATTAATAACAATAATTGCTGGCCAATCAAGCTGTGACACACAGCCTGTGTCCCCACCTTAACATGTGCCTCTGGGACACATGTTAGAAAAACTCATATAAAAAACATAAAAACCCTGAGGATTACATTGATGCACCACATGCATTCAAAATATACGTAATCACTTTGCATCGAAAACTAAAATGTTTCATTCATTATTTGTTGAACTAAAGTACTCGCATAAGCTGGACAATTAAATTATGACGATCTTCATCATCATCACTTGAGATGAGAATGATATCTGGAGAAACATTATAATTTTCTACATCAATAGGATGTAGAGCAGGTTGTTGCGGAGTAGGATTAAGATTGGGATGATTCTACACAAATACAAATACAAACACAATATTAGGACAAACACAATATATTAGGACAAATAGTAAACAAAACGTATCATTATTTCTGCTTCTGCTTCAGCATGAGCGGTTTTTTATTCTCAAACCTCATTGCTTATTTATATAGGCATTGGGCTATTAATTTGAACTTTCAAATTAACAATTAGCATTCAATGAAATTAACAATTAGCATTCAAATTATCAATTAGCATTCAATGAAATTAACATACGATTCAAATTAGCATTAATGCTTCCATGCGATTTGAAATGCTATATGTTTTTTAATTGATATACAATGTTTCCTTAAATAGTTTCAACTTTCAATTTTCTACCTTTTCAAGAATAAGTGAAAAATACTTTATAATGTAGTATAGATAATTTGTTTTAATTGTATGTACATTGGAGTGTCTTAATAAAATTTAAAGGATTAATTGGTATGTTTAACTGAAATGTTTAATTATATGCCTAAACTCGCAATTTCATAAACCACTAAGACACTTTTACATATTTTAAAGCACAAAAGTAGTCACATGTTTAGACATCCAAATCAATTTTCCTAAAAATTAAAATTATGCACTTTATTACTTTTGACTGGTCACACTTTTATGTTCTATATTTTTTTAACTGTTTTATCTACTTTATTAACAAGACAAGACAATTTTTTGATGATTTTATACTCCGTGTTTTTTGTGAATTACTTGACTGGTCAAACTTATCTTTTCTGTTTTATATTTTATATTTTATATTTATTAATTTTATTAAAAAAAAATTACAATCATCGGAATACCAATAACCTATCTCTGGATTAAATAGAAAGACACACTGTCATGTTCTTAGTTTAAAACTTGAGGGGAATGGGAAGAAAGTGAATATTTTGATGTGTTTTTAGTTTTTCTATAAGAGAGGAAAAGTAAATGAATTGCAAGATAAAAGATTTTTTTTTTTAAAAGATCTTCCTATCATGTTTGTGAGTAAACAAAAGAAAATTTAAAATATATCTATATCTATACTACATATAAAAAAAAAGATTGCACCATTTCTCTTCATTAATGTTTTTAAGTAATACAATTCACAAAGCTTATAGCACAATGTTTAAATGCACAAAACTTAATTTTATGCAATACAAAGTATAAAGCTTTTGGTACAATCCTTAAATGCACAAACTTTTTATCCATTAAATGTCTTTTAAACATTAAATTAAAGCAATCCACATGATAAAGAATTTGATACAATTATAAGCTAATTAAATACACTAACTAATATTATTTTTAAAACGCTTTAAAATGGTTTTGAAAATCGGATCGGACCAACCGGTTCATCCGAGAACCGGAGTCACTACCGGTTCGGCTAGCTAATAAAAGTCGTTTGAAAGGGAACGTTGGGGACCGGTCGAAACCGAAAAAAATGAGTGAATCAGGCCGGACTCGGATAATTTTCTTTTTGTTTATTTTCGATTAATTTGTTCGTTATTGTTATCTTGTTTGTGATTGAGCTTTAATCATAGGGTACCCGCCGTTGCAACGCGCGGGTACCTTGCTAGTTATAGTAAAACTAAAATGTCTTTTTTTTAAAATTGACACTAAGAGCATCCGGTGTGGTAATATGGGAGGTTCGCCAAAGGCTAGCCAGTCCCATGTGGCATCAACATGGCGATAGCCATGATACCCCATCCGTTCGCCAAATATTCGCCAAGGCTTTTTAGCCAGTTCTACAACGCGAAAGAAGACAAAAAAAACATAACGTCTCATTTTCAAACGGCTAAAACATTTAATATATATATTTTTTACTTTTTTTTATAAGAGCATCCGGTGTGGTAATATGGGAGGTTCGCCAAAGGCTAGCCAGTCCCATGTGGCATCAACATGGCGATAGCCATGATACCCCATCCGTTCGCCAAATATTCGCCAAGGCTTTTTAGCCAGTTCTACAACGCGAAAGAAGACAAAAAAACATAACGTCTCATTTTCAAACGGCTAAAACATTTAATATATTTTTTTTTTACTTTTTTTCACCCCTTTTATTATAAATACAACCTCCCACTTCACTTTTTTATACACAAAAAAAACTCTATCCTTCTAATATTTCTATCAAAAACACCAAAAAAAATGTCTCAAAATCCAAATGAGCAAGGGTATTACACTCACCTTCTCAGTCCCAACTCGTCATACCCACAAGAAACTGGCTCAAACCCGTCTACACCATCGTCACAACACTCACAATCTTCGTCGGCATTCCAACAATATCCCGGTTTTGGTACGCAATATGGGACACCTATACCGCCACCGGAACAAATTTACCGTTAACAACAACAACAATTTATTAACCACCAACTCAACAACCAATTATAAAATTTCCAACAACAAAAAAAAATGCTCCATTCCAAAATCTCCAAAAACAACCAGATGCTTTTCAACAATCACAACATCAACCAACCCAAGATAAGCGTAAGGGCAAACGAGTGGCGAAACGAGCCACGGTTGATTTAGTCAATGAGACCGAGGAGGAAGAAGAGCCTGTTCGACAGTGTGCGCGTTGGACACGTGAAGAAGAAATTTTGCTAACTCAGTGTTGGATCGAAACATCCGAGAATGGCCAAATCGGAGCCGACCGATCCGAGGATTCGTTTTGGGGACAGATTATGGATGACTTCAACACTAGTTCGACCCAAGGTTATCGTACCAGACATATGCTCACGGGTAAATGGACCAGGACCAACGCTGATTGCCAAAAGTTCAACGCTATTTACAAACATCTTGAACGTAAAAGCGGAGAAAATGAGGCGGATCACATCGAGGCTGCAAAGATAACTTTTGCAGCTCAACAGCCGAAGGGGAGAAAGTTTCAACTCGAGCATTGCTGGCGTATTTTAAAAGGTCACTCCAAATGGGACGCGCCGAAACCCCTTGATACGGAGGATCACACCGAAATTTTTGGGGCTGATGTGAGACCTCGTCCCGCGGGCAAAACTCGACCCGCAAAAAAGACCAAATCTGAAACGACGGGGAGCAGCGGGGGAAGTGCATCGGGGTCTATATCTGATTATGTATCTGAGGACTTAAGGCGCAAATTACAAGCCGGAACATCCGCATACGAGGCGAAGAAAGCAAAAGAAATGGCGATGATAGAGTTCAAAGAAATGGAGTTTCTCACGATTGATGTTGATTCGCTGCCGGAACCTAAAGCGAGCATTATCCGAAGCAGACAAGAAAAAATCATTGCAAAATATACTCAGCAGTGACCGGATAAATTCCGTATTGTACTTTTATTTCCGTTCTTGTTTTTAAAATTCCGTATTGTTTTTAATATTTCGTATTTTTTTAAAATTCCGTATTGTACTTTTCTTTCCGTATTGTAATTTGTATTTTTATTTAAATGAAATAAATTTAGTTTGTGTGAAAAAATGAGAAAAATAAATAAATTGGTGAGTGGTGAGACCCAAGTGGCTAAATATGGTGTGTTATGAGTGAGGGGGTATTTTGAGTTGTTGTGTTGAAATGAGATGACGCTGATGTGACATCCGGTGGGGCCCAAATGGCTAAAAAAATTTAGCCATTATACCCCATGCTCTTACCGCTGAGTGAGCCCATTGGTTTACAATAAACACACTTCTCAACACAAACACTCGTGTAAATGGTGGGAAAGATATCCGTGTGATATGGTTTTAAGCTCGTGGGGCTACTTTGGTGACTTCCTCTCTTTTTTGCATTTTGTCTCTTTAGTCATCATGGCAAAAATGTATTACAATTCAAATTCTACCTCGTTGTCTTTCATTTCATTCCTAGTCTAATCTAACTTTATTGTTGACTCCGTTAAAACGAGTTCTTACTATTTAATCCGCTAGAACAATTGATATATTCACTAATATACTATATATGTTCGTTGAAGTTTTCTTTAAAATTTGACCTGTTACATGCGCATTCCATGCTTTTTTCGTCACAATTTTTAACATTGTTAATTATTGTTAAAAATATCACACTTTTCATCAAAGATAAATCTTCTTACATAACTAAAACACTTATACTATAATGAACACGTTCAAACTCTAAAATCTCAAAATTACTTTATTCAATCATTTCGTCAAACACTTTTATGATCAATTTCATGAACTGATTTGCTTATAAATTAAAATATAAAAAAAGATACAAATTATGATGTTACCTAATGTTAATTTATCGTTTGTTAATAAAAAATTGACACAATAAATTAATAATTTCATTTAAGTCAAAGTTAACAAAACCTTAATTTTGATGAATTTTAAATTCTTAAAAATAGTTGGTGTTAGTGTTAATCAGCCCGTGCATTCTGATATCAGTCCTAATATAGGGAGATCTCAAAATGTTAGTGGCGTTAACCGATCCTTTAGCCTTAAAACTGGAGGATCAATTATGGATGTTATTGAAAACTTGGTGGAAGTCGGACAAACTATGGGATACAACATGGCCGGATGCAAGAAAAACTTAGAGGATATTGTAGCCTCTCATGGAGATTCCATGGTCTTTAAATGAATGTTATGTCTTTAAACATTCAAGGTCTTGGCCAATCAGCCAAAAAACAGTGGATTCGGGAGTTAAACACTAAGAATAAGATTAACTTTGTTGCTATTCAAGAAACAAAGTTGGAGAGCATTAATCTTTTTTCTATCAAAGATTTATGGGGTAATTCTTTTTTCGACTTTTCTTTTAGTTCTTCTGTTGGTCTTTCAGGAGGAATTCTATGTGTGTGGGATCCTAATAGCTTTGTTAAAGATAATGCCACCATTTCTGATTATTTTGTGGCGGTTCGTGGTACTTGGCTTTCTACTGCTACTAAGGTTATGTTTGTTTCTATTTATGCTCCACAAGATATCTCTGAGAAGAAATCTCTTTGGGAATATATTACTCACATTATTGATACATGGGATGGAGAATGCATTATTTTAGGCGATTTCAATGAAGTTAGATCAAAACAAGAAAGGTTTGGGACGATTTTTAATGAAACGGCCGCCAATGCTTTTAATCACTTCATCTCTACTGCTGGGCTTATTGATCTTCCCCTTGAAGGATATTCGTTTACTTGGGCTATAAAATCGGCCAAGAAAATGAGTAAATTGGATAGGTTTTTAATTTCTAAAGGTTTACTTCTGAAATTTCCTTCTCTGTCAGCTATTTATCTTGACAGGCATCTTTCCGATCACAGACCCATCATTATGCGCGAAACTCGTATTCTCATCACTTAACTCTTAGTCAATATGCTTTGTGTAACTTGTTGCAAATGATACTATTGTGGATTTAACTGCAGGATCATCCATGATGTACTTCCGGGCATTACTGAACAGTCCTGTTGGACCTAAGACGACTCATTTCTGGGGTCCGGTATCCAATTTGGGGTTCTTTATAGCAGTATGTTTTTCCCTAATCTTTTTGATAACATTACAACTAATCAATACACCTTTTTATGCCAGACTAGTTATGTTAAAAAGTTGTGAGTGGTGAAATGTGGCAGGGGGTGGCTGACCTACAGAAACCTCCAGAGATGTTATCCGGAAATATGACCGGAGGTTGGTAGTCACATGCTTAAATACAAATCAAGTTTTAATGAGTAGAAGATTGTTAACCTTAATGTTTGGCTGTTTTTTCTTTTCTTACAGTATTGTGTGTATTTTCGCCTTTATTCATAGAGGTTGACTTGGATTGGTGAAACCCTCGTAAACCATATGCTTCTACAGACATGTCCTTAATGAATCAGTTTAACTCTATCAACATTCACGTTGGGCAAAACATCTAGGGTAAGCTAAATTTGATGTGATTATTTGCATAGTTGCTTAGTGCATATAATCATTTTTACAACAGACTTATTCTCTTACAATTCTTTTGCATGTATGCAAACGGAGATGCTTACCTTTGTTTGACTTCTGAAGGTACTTTCAACTGAAGAAGTTAAATAAACAACCCTCGCTTGACTACGATGGTCTTTTCTTGATCTCACTCTCCTGTGTAATAATGTAGTTTGACTGTAAGTCTAAAGCTGGCGCTAATTGGATCTACTGATTTTCAACTTAAGCATGGCGACCACACTTTCTCTGTCATGATTAATGACGCTGCTGACTATGTACTTGTTATCATTTCTGTGATAGTTATCTCTGTATTTCTTTGTTGTACAGTTTATTAAACAAATCAAATTGCATTTCCCTTGCGTTAATGGTTTTTATTACTTTAATTTAGTACAAATTTTCATCACACCAATCACATTTCTAGGATTGATTGTTGGAATTCCTTGTTTATGGTGTCACCCTTGTCTGCAATGATGGGTATTCCTAAAGAGAGTGCCTCAATCCACCTGTCATGACTCATGAGTACATTTTATACGTTATATCTGACTTCCTGAGTTTTGTTCTTCAGGCACGTACTGTGACGGCTGTAATGTTAATGCATTTGTTTCAGATCTTTATAGTTTTCAATTGGTTGAGTGGCTTGTCACGATGCTTGTATTTTCAATTTTGAAGAATGACCTAAGCAATCTGACTCGCATAACGTTTAGTTTAGGCAAGTACCAAGCACAGCTACTTGTCTAATGTTCGGGTAGATCCAAAAGTAAAAGAACTTTCTCATGAATATACTTTGGATCGTGATCTACAGGCTCAAATTTATTGGAGACTCGGCTATAGGGCAACATCATTTATCACTTTGGCCTAGTCAATATATATGCCGGCTTTCTTATTTCTTTTTTATTGACGAATAGATCTAGTAAACAGTATGGACTATTTTGTTTCAGAATACATAACATTTTTATTTAAAAGAACCCACTACTTTTTGTATGTTTGGATATTTGAAGAGACACCCCTTGCAATTTACCCCCAGAAAATAGTCAGCTGTTGCCATTTCTCTTTGGAAATAAAGGTGATTAGTCTTACTTTGTACTCATAATTTGCATCTTAAAATCATCTATGTCATTCAAGGCATTCTTGAACAGTCCTGTCGGACCCAAAACTACACATTTCTGGGGTCCTGTATCTAATTGGGGACTCGTTGTTGCGGTTTGCAGTTTGCTTTATCCTTTTTTTTAAATTTTT
>BQNB010123821.1:0-20034 GCA_026074375.1 Tanacetum coccineum
TTTTTCAATTTTCAAAGGGTAAAATGGTCATTTTACATAGCAGAATAGTCACAAAATACACAGAATGATCGAAATTTGAATGTTCAGTACACACAATAAGAAAAAAAAATTCAGTACACACAATAACAAAAAGTGACAAGTATAGTACATTTTCAAGCAATTAACCCTATATAATATCTTATAGAACTTCCAAAATTCTAACCAAATGGTGTCAAGAACTACATTTACCAGATAAGATATGCAATATGTGTGTTAGTTGTGACATTTTGCTTACATCTTTATCATTGAACATGGTATTTCTTATTGGCATGTTATTGAAGCACACAGAACACTGGTTGGTGACGTTTTTATCATGCTTTAGATTAAAATACCAGATGATCAATGTGGATGGAACTGGCCTGAGGAATTCTCTGCAGCAGCTGATGCATTAAAAAGTAGACAGAGGGTGCCAAACATGACGAATTCTAATCAATCCAATTCTGTTGGTCCTTCTAGAGCATTTGCAGCATCCAGACAGCCATTGAAAGGAATGGTATTTCCAGATGGCCATCATTCAACTCATAATTTGGGCCATGAACTTAAGAGGAACAACCATGAGAATTGTAAATCACCAAATGGTTTCGCTGAAATATCTCAGAGCAATGCCCATAGCGGGGCAGTTAAAAGGTTTGTGGAGCAGCCTGTATCTCGTTTATCAAATTCAAAGTTGGCTGGTGGCACAGATAATGCTTTTAAACCCTGTCCAACATATATTGATCCAGTCTACAAGACCAAAAGTCCATTCACCTCCCAACAAAGCCTGCATAATATAATAAGCCTTGGTAAAGACTCTGATGAATCGAAAAGTTCTAGGAATGCTGATACGCTAGAAAAAACTAGAGTATCCTCAAATATCGAGTTGAGACTAGGACAGCCATCGGAGCAGAGTCAGACATTGGGGAACTTAAACGTGGCAGCCTTTAGTGCTGATGTTAGAAGAGTTGGCCATCCCTTGGAATCATTGTCCTCGAAGCCACTAATTTATAATGGTGTGTTGCTTTATTTTTTCTAAATTTGTTTCCTCCTTTTCGGTGCCATTCTAATGTATAAAGTAACAATAATGTGTAATATCATGCAGCAGCAGGAACTAACAGAAGTACAGAGGGTAGCAAGCAAGTTGTTAGCTGTGCTGCTCAAGCAGCTAAATCCACAACTGATGGACATAACAGATTGGGGTTTTCTACGCTGGGTTTTGGAGCCTATAGCACAAAAATGCCTCTTCAACCTGAGAAATTGAAAGGTGATGCAATTGCAGGTTCAGCTAATTCTTTGCTATTTTCACACTTGGGAAGTCCTAAAGATAAAATCCACACTAAAGAGTCCCATAATGGTGCTGAAGACCACCATGTTATGTCTAAGCAGCAATATGATGAATCTCGAATTTCGATGCTTGGTTCAAAGAACTCTAGGTGCAATACTGACAACTCAACCAAAGTAAATTTTGGTTCTAGTGATGTCAAATTCATGGGACACTTGAGCTCTTCTTTTGGGCTCCGTAAAACTAATCATGACCAGAACTCGCCTGTACAAATTTATTCAGATACCCCTGTTGACCATGGTGGTTTTAGGCCAGTTAATTCACAACCCATCTCTCCTAGACCACCTCTAATTTCAGGAGCCCCCTCAATGTTATTTTCATCTATTATGAACTCTTCTCCTAACATGACATCAACAATGCCAAACGAAGTGGCCAACAGAGTAATATATGGTGATGCAGAGAAACCTGCTGTGATTTCGGGTAAATGATTATATTTATCACTTGTGTATTACTGATTCTTTTGGAATCCTTTCTTTCCTCTACCCGCCTAGATTTTAACTAATGGTTTTTTTCCTGCAGTTTCACGAGAAACATCTTATCAAATTAGAGAAAGCAAAGTGCAGGGAAACCTCTTGCGTGATCCGTATCAATCTGGTCATCCTCTTGCAAGGTGAGTTCATATGACCGGCAACACTATCTAGAAATAGTAAATCCCATAGACTATTTTTCTTTCTGTATATTTCATGTGTGTTAGGCTATATAAGTGCCTACGCCTTTCTAATCTGTAAGCATACTCTTAAATATCAAAATTTACTATTTTTCAGGATTGGTATAAGTGAAGATATTTGTTCATCTTCTCGGCATGGAAACTGCTGTCGGGATACATCTTGTGCACATGTTCCAGACAAGTGTCATTGTTCGGTACAAAAAAATAGTACAAATCAAAATTCCAATCTTGATGGAAAAAGTTATCTCAGTGCTTTTGGGGAACCATCACAAATCAGAGCTTCTATATTATCTGCCTCTAATTCGGACAAAGGTTGCACTTTGCATGATAGACAACTTTCTTTAGGTAAGATTGGGGAAACTATGAAACCAAACTTAAAAAAAGTTGAGTTTAGTGCTTTTCAATGGAAAGATGTCCCAAGCAAAATGCCAGAAACGTGTCACGCGCCATGCCGAGACCAAACAGCTATGCTTTTAGAGGAAAGGATTGCTGTTAATGACAAAACTACTGATGCAGCTGACAAATGCTTTTACCAACCTGCTCGGAAGGCTGATTGTATGAAAGAGCAGGTTATGTCTAATATATCATCCAGGTGTTCCGCCCCTGCTCAGACCCAGGCATCTGTAAAAATCAGCAACGGCGATTCATGTACTGATGATGCCCAGAACACTGATTGTGCAAAGAACTTTGCTGTAGATGAAGGTTCGGGAATTCAAAAAAACTGGTCTTCTGATGATGCACTTGACAGTGGTTGCAACTCTGGATCTGATGGTTTTGCTTGTGAAACCGATTCCATAAATGTAAAAGGGTCTGAAGCAGTTTCTGGTCGATCAACTCGTAGTCTCATTGACGAGCTTAGGGTCATAGACTCTTCTAGATTGAAGAAGGTTCAGAATCAAGTCCATTCTAGACTCCCTGTGCGTGATAATACTAGTTTTACGAGGTCAGTTGAGAAAGATGTTAAATTAGGAAAGAGAAAAAGAGAAAAAAAATTCAAACATCTTGCTACACGATTCCCTGCCTCCCCTGTTTCTTCTATGTCTACTGGAAGTTCTGGACAGTCTTCTGAGTCTATGGAAGATGTAAATAAACTTGATAAAAGTAGAAAGGAACTTCTATGTAAGAAACCAAGAAGGGTCTATGATGACTTTCCTGAAAATCCTGAATCCTCATGTGGAAAGAAGGCATGGTTGGACTTGGATTTTTCAAAACGAAAGCACGTCCGGAAACAAGTGTCTTTTAAAAGAATTACTAGACCAGTAGTATGTGGGAGGTATGGTGTTATTTCAAATGGTGATACATCTAAACCAGCAAAGATCTTTTCTCTTGGGAAGATTCTTAAAACTGCCAAAAGATGCGCTCCTGCTGCAAAAAAAGTTGTAAAGAAATCACCAGCAAAGTCACTAAAGAAAACTATAATCAGAGAAACTAATCGACGCTCAAGTAGTACTTCGAATCTTAAGGAGGATAAGTGCCACATTGGTCAAGGAGCTACAGTATTCAGTGATGATGATCCTTTGGAGACCTCGGAAGACACAGATAAAACATACTGCCCACGACTGCCAAAAGATGCTAATGCATCATGCAGAAATGAAGGAAGCCATGGCATTCCAGATAGTAATTTAGGCACCAAAACAAGGCGAAAGAATAAAGAGATTCGCATACGAAGCATATATGAACTAATTTCGGAAGGTATGTTTACAAATCATTCTGCAATTTGCCACAGGAAAAAAGTAACAGAGTTCTTTTACATAATTTCTACCGACGATAGGACTCTAATGTTTAAAACTCATTTTCTTTAGAGAAGGTCTTCGTTTCCTTTATAACAGATGTTTATTCTTATGCTCTCTGATCATCAGGTAAGGATTCTGGTTTGTTAACAACCTCAAAGAACGTAGATTCTATAAATCAAGATAATTTGAAGAATGGTGTAAATGGTAATAAGTTCCATGAAGTAAAAACTAGATCCAGGTAATTATATTCATATGTGGAGTGTTTAAACTCTAAAGAATGAGTACTTCAATGGACTATATAACAAGATTATGGCCTATGTTTAGATCCCCTGAGGAGCCAACATGCAAGGCAACGCCAGATGTGAATTCCTTCTGCCATGTTTGTGGAAGCTTAAACAGTGATGAAATGAATTGCTTATTGGAGTGCAATCGGTGCTTGATTAAAGTATACAGATCACCTATTTATTTTATAGTTTCACTGAGAAGATAACTTACTAATATATTGATAACCTTCTGTATAATGTCATGCAGGTGCACCAGGCTTGTTATGGCATTTCAAAAGTTCCCAAAAGTTATTGGTATTGCAGACCATGCAAGGAAAATGCCACCAATATGGTAAGAACCCGTGCATGTTTTTATATGTTATTCCATTCTTACTTTATCTAAAACCTCTCGATATTATATTAGCTACATCATATTCATTGTGTATGTCTTAAGTTCACACCATTTAGGTCTTCTTCACATCATATAAATTCTGCAAAATTCATAAGCTTCTTTGATTGTTTGATATTGACATGTATGTTATTTTATTCTTAGTTACTTTATCTAAAACCTCTCGATATTATTTTACCTACATCATATCCATCATCTATCGCTTAACTTCACACCATTTAGGTCTTCTTCACATGTCACATATAAATTCTGCAAACTTCACAAGCTTCTTTGATTGTTGTATATTGACATGTATGTTATTTTATTCTTACTTTATCTAAAACCTCTTGATATATTTTACCTACATCATATCCATTATCTATGTCTCAACGTCAAACCATTTATGTCCTCTTCAGATGACACATATAAATTCTGAGAAATTCATAAGCTTCTTTGATTGTTAGATATTGACATGTAAAATCGTAACAACTTCTTCACCCTCCTCTTCTATAAATAAGGGTGTTTAAAGCTTAGACATTGTTGTATTTGCTGGAATCTAGGTATGCGTCTTATGTGGTTTTGAAGGTGGACTCATGACTCGGGCTGTTCAGAGCAGCAACATTGTGAGAAGCCTTCTGAATGCATGGAATGTTGTTATGAAGTCACATGAGAATGCTGATGCTCCTTCACAAAATCAAGTTGATATTGAAGCACCCCCAAGTACCATTTCAGAACAATTAAAGGCATCTTCAGCAACTAGTACGATGGTCAAGAATTTGTCTGATCATGTCGATGACACAATGGTACGGAATAGTGTAACAGCAGGATTCTTGGACGCTACTGTCAAGCAGTGGGTACACATGGTTTGTGGACTTTGGACACCTGGAACAAGATGCCCAAATGTCGACACCATGAGTACTTTTGATGTGTCTGGTGCTCGCTGTTCCAAAGGAAATGTGGTAAGAGCTTAACTATGATTTTGAACTAGTTTTGTACGCTTGATTGAATTCCTAAAGAAGGGTAATTTTCTTGATTATGTTTGTATACTTCCAGGTGTGTTCAATGTGTAAACGCCCTGGTGGTTGTTGCATAAGGTGTAGAGTCATGGACTGTGCAATTTACTTCCACCCCTGGTGTGCTCATCAAAAGGTCTCAAATCTCAATCTCCCCATTAAGGCTGAACATAAGTTATATAAAGTAACTAGTAGAGTTATTTATATGCCACTTTGCTAGGTAGATTTTCAGATAAGTTTTCCTCTCTTTGGTGCCAATATAATTGTTGCTTTGGCGACAGGGTTTGCTACAAAGTGAGCTTGAAGGATCTGACAATGAAAAGGTTGGCTTTTATGGGAGATGTGAACATCATGCAACTGAAGACCATAATATCCATAAGACTCATTCTCAAAGCATACAAGTTGCAAGTCTTCATGAACAGGAAACATGTGCGAGAACTGAGGTTTGTCTTCTCAGCTTGAAGTATGCTCTTTGCAATACATGTTAAACCTTTGTTTTTATTGTCATACTTTCTTGATCTTGATTAGGGTTATAAGGGACGAAAGCTAGAAGGCTTTAGGCATGACAGTCAACAAAACTCCAGAGATGCTGGTGGATGCTTGGTTAGGCAAGAGCAAGTAGATGCTTGGAATCATATAAATCGAAAATTGGCATTAAAAAAAAGGATTCAAAGAACGTCACAGCCAGTTCAAGACGTAGAATATGATTTCCGGGTATGTTGAATAAAGCCAATAGATGTCCGAGCATGTTTGGTAATAAAAGAAAACCATGTACCTCTTGTCTTATGCTTCGTACTGTATGTTGCAGAAAGAGTACGCTCGCTATAAACAGTCAAAGGGTTGGAAGCATTTGGTGGTATACAAATCAGGCATCCATGCTCTTGGTTTGTATACATCAGTGTTCATTTCACAGAATGTAATGGTATGACCTTTTCTTCTGCCGTAGACGTGCCAATTTTATTCCATTTATACAGAAACAGGTAAATTTTGGTGTAAATCATTGATAATCGGTCAAACAGCTCACATATATAATTAGCTAAAAAGGGTTAAACAGTTAGAATTCTGCTAATGGTATCCAAATGCTTGCATTCTCCTACATTGTTTTATTTGTAAGAATTTCTGTTTTTTAGAGGTTGGGACCTATTACTAAAATTCATCATATTTATTGCATAAGGCCACCCAAGTATTAAATTTATTCATTATGGCTGTCCGTTTATTAAAACTCGTTTTTTTATATATGCCACTCAAGTATGTGTTTGTTTTCGTTTATACTGACCCTGACCAAATGTCTGACGAAAAATCATAACCTGGCAAAAATGAACTCCACAGTAACATAATATAATGATACGAGTATATAATACATAGTGAAATGTAGATTATAACCTTCTGATTTGTTTTCAATATGATAGAGAGGCACTCAGATGAAGGGCATAATAGGCACTTCACATTCAGTTTTTGTCCGTATCGTCTTAATGTGTTAGAATTTTGTTAATTCTAAAGTTCTATAAATTTTTAGCATAAATTTGGTCGCAGTGGTATTAACGAAACAAACACATGACCTATTAAAAAGTATTAATAAATGAACGGCCTTAATGAAAAAAAAAACTTTGGTAGCCTCGTAAATATTATCCTATAAAAAAAATTGGGAAAACAATCCGTTTCTGGGTCGTGTGTACCTGACCGAACTCGTGATCGCTCGTATAAATTAACCATTCTGTCATTATTAACACTTACGAAACACGCTCGTCTTCCCGTGGATTTATTGCAATAGGTCGTTGAGTATGTTGGTGAGATAGTGGGACAACGTGTAGCTGATCGAAGAGAAACTGAATATCAATCCGGAAAGCAGTTGCAATACAAGAATGCTTGCTACTTTTTCAAGATTGATAAAGAACATATAATCGATGCAACTCGTAAAGGAGGGATTGCTCGGTTTGTAAATCATTCATGCCAGGTATCATTATCTCATTGACTCAAATTAAAAGGTTTCTGCCCCAAGCAAAAGCAAAACTTATTGGAATTAAAACATTTAGCTTACTTGTGAATTGCTTTATCTTGTTACATCTTCCTTGAGCTTACTTGCGATTATTTGCTCTTCATGTTCAGCCAAACTGTGTCGCCAAAGTGATAACCGTACGCGGTGAAAAGAGGGTAATGTCATTCTCTAATATAACTTCAGATATACTTACTGGATTTCAAAGTGAATTGATCTTTGGTGTACCTCAACTCCTCAAGATGATAGGTTTTGTTTGCATAACTACCAATGTCATTTGTCCAATGTTAGTCATTGTACTTGTTTTTGGTATATCCAAATCATTAAAAGATGGCTTTGTGTGGGTTGAGTCATTTTCTAGCAAGAAAACCCTTAATGTCGGTTACAAAAAGTGACGATTCTAAAAAGTCATATGTAGCGTAGTGGAAAACGCTTTTACCCATCAAGTCCTTTCTTTACCCAAAAACAAAAAAGGTGATGATTCTCATTCAAAAATTGCTGAAGTTATGTATAAACGGTTTATATATAATGTCACTCACACAACATGAAAATGTTACAAAATATGGGTTACAAAATAACCCTAACAGTTCACGAAATCATCTTATAATGGCTCGGATGTTCAAAAGAAACATTTAATAAAACGAGAAATAAAAACTTACATACATTTTGTGCAATAAATTCTAAGATAATTTCATTTACTATTTACATTTGTGGGTCTTATTTTTGGAACACAAAAAAATGGAGAAAGTATATGAATTGTGTTGGTTTCCTGTATTAATAGGTCATATTGCCAGATTATCGAGTTTCTGATTTTGTAAAAACGCAGGTTGTATTCTTCGCCCTGAGGGATATATATCCAGGAGAAGAGATAACATATGACTACCATTTTAATAACGAAGACGAAGGTAAGAAGATTTTGTGCTCATGCAATTCAAAAAACTGCAGACGTTATCTTAACTAGAATAGGGGAAATATTGGTATGATTATCTTGTACAAATTTAACATATATGCCCAACACAATGTTGCGTGTACAGTTTTTGGTGGCTGCTCTTTTACTGCACTTGTATTAGCAACTTTTGAGGAAAGAGAATCCGAATCTCTCCTTTCATGTATATAATGAACGCCTTGTATTGTTGGTTCCTGTTCTTTTTTCTTGTGAGCTTCCGTAAATGGATGATGAGGTATACTGGTATCGAGAAAAGTGGGTGCCAAGTAGTTAAATCTTATTTTTTACATATCGCAAAGACGCAAACTGCCAATCACTGATTTGGTTAATCTATCAACTTGAAACTATTTGGTATCTTGTTATAATGAGATCACATCTTCAGATCTGGGGATGTTTGAATAAAGCTATATGTTAACCTTAAAATCTCATGTTTTTAAAAAGTTCCAAGCTCACCTTGTTTTAAAAAAGTTCCAAGGTGCATCCGCAAAGCTGATCTGAAAGGGATTGTGGATTTTCACCAAATTGTGCAAGACCTATCTGGATTCTGGCCAACTAACATTATCTAGCCTACACCAATTTCCTTTATGATTTATAAAATTTGGTGACCAAGAAAAAATAAAGTGATCTATAAAATTTAGTGACCAAGTAAAAATAAAGTAAATTTATTGGAGAGCTTTAAGAGTTCAATCCAAGATTATGATTTATAAAACTTAGTGACCAAGTAAAAATAAAGTGATACTACACTTTCGTTAGCATGTTGCTCCTAAAAATTACCATCAAAAAATAACCTCTATGGAGTGGGTAGTTATTACAGTTAAGTTCAAATGGTCCTCAATGACAACCGGTGGATATAACCCAATGGAAGGACCGGCCTGTAGCGGTCCCTATGACCCCTTCAGCAACTAGGTAATTTCTTCACAACTTCTATTAGCTACTTTCCCTCAACGGCTGCTTTGACATGAGGATACCGATCAACCCACCTTGAATATCCTACATAACAAAAAAATAAAAATAAAGAAAAAATAACAAGAAAGCTTCAGCTTCTTCTCAGATGGCAACTGTAGCAAAGCAAGAAATGATTAGACTTTTTCGGTTCTATTAGCCTTCACAACTTTAGAGTATTGAGGTGAAAACTATAAAGATGTGATGCACAATATGGAAAATAGAGAAGGATGGTACAAAACAAATCTAAGAAAACTGTGAGATTCGAAATAATGAATAGACGTACCTGAAATGACTATTTGGAGAAGATCTGCTTCGGACTCGGGTTCCTAATTAACCAAAAGAGACATTTAGTTACACGTGAATACGACCACTTGATGCAAACAAAAGGCTACACTGGCCAATAAGAATAACAATCTTTGTTGCAGTTTTAATTGAATGAAAGGAGTAACAGAAAGAAAATAATATCAAGGATAGTCTTATTAGATCACTTACTTTACCATATGTAGCCATACTTCGCTTCATGAGCTGGCATAAACTGTTAAGATTTTTGCGGTTGAAGTGTGGATTGCTTTGAAGAACAGCCTCAGACGTGGAATCTAGGATCAACGAACAGATGCTTGAAGCCATCAAGGTATTAGACCAATCAACAGCATTCTCTGATGAACAACATGTTAATTAACATCTCTGTCACTTGGAAATAAATATAATCCAAAAAAATAAACAAATAAAAGCCAAAGATACCTGCCCATGATGACAGCACTCCCAATAACCTTATAAAATGAGAATCATCCAAGTGGAGCTGAATCTGTTCTCTCTGATAAAGACAAAAAAAGAAATGAAAAAGAAGATAGAAGAAGATTGCATGCATATAAGTAAAAACATTGACCGTGAAGATAACAGCTCCACTGAGATACTAAGATATACCTTCAATAGAAGATTCAAGATCGTATCACATGCCAGGAAAATGGGACCATTTTCCTCGACTGTACCAGTATCTTCCGAAAGCAACTTAGTTAGGCATTCTACAACCTTCAAATCAAACCAATCCAGATTCAGAATAAATCATTGAGAATCATAGGTTACCTTTCAAGATTAAGAACTATAACTTACTGCTTTGTACGCTCCAGAAGAGACTATAAGCCGACATCCATCAATCTCCATTGTTATTTGGCATAGCATCGGAAGCAAGAAGCAAACTGAAGAGAAAGGGCTACCATTTGCAAGCACAAATATGACATTTAGTTTTATTTTCAAAATTCATTAATCTACTAAGAACTAACCAACTTGATGAAAAACAAACAAACCTATGTTCTTCTTCACCTTGAACCAACACCATATATCCCAGAAGCTCCATAACCTTGTCATTGCATGCAGCTGGTGTCTCGGCAAGATAACTACAACAGATAAGGCCTCTATTAACTACGACAGACAAGGTCTTTATTTAAGATGGAACGAAGGGTAAAGGAGGGGGGTTGGTCAAGTTTACTCAACTAAACAACTGGCATTTGAAGTGACACTCTATGCAGATTTCCAATTAGGGAGCTTTGATATAAACCATTAAAAGGTGACATGCTTTCAAGTTTGATTAAAGAAAATCTAACCCGGTTCAATCAAATAATAGAGTGGCATCTAAATTGTCAGAAACTTTGAACATGTTGTGACTGTTTCCCTAATGCGGCACACTGATGTCATGTGGCGCTGTGATGGCATATAAAGCTAATTTACTTTCAACGCTACCCTAGATAAAATCATTTGAAACTTTGCTACCCACTTTTGGGCTAAACAAAGTCCGCTACTCCAAATCACTATTACACTCAAGTTGTTACCTTTCTATGCACATTGCACAACAAATGAACAAAATATAAACACTGGACACAAGAATACCTGCCAACTATCCGCACGGAAGCGAGAAGATCATTCCCTTTAACTTGTCCATGATCCTGCAAAAATTTATAATCAACAATCATGACTACATAAATGCTATATAACCTTGAACAAGTAAAAGCATTAAAGCAGTACTATTGTTAATACCTTGGCATCGCGAAGATACTCCAAGATCACAGCAACAGTCTCGTTAAGCCCATTGATGATCTTTGTGAACATGTTGTCACTAATGATATCACCTCCATCTGCAGCGACCTTTGAAATCAATTTAATTGTCTTCTCCACTAATGAAAATGCAATACCAAGATTTCTTT
Organism: Tanacetum coccineum; assembly: GCA_026074375.1. NCBI lineage: Eukaryota > Viridiplantae > Streptophyta > Magnoliopsida > Asterales > Asteraceae > Tanacetum > Tanacetum coccineum. The sequence goes on from BQNB010123821.1 coordinate 11,504, forward strand.
GCTTTAAAAGAACGGTTTCGGCATCCGATGAGTCTTTAGACTTCTCATATTTCATATACGCAAGCTCATTCAGAAGAACTGCAATCTCCACCCTAGATGTTTCCAGAACAAGCAATGTACACCTGAAATGTAATGAGTCCAAGATAAGAAAAACCACCCGTTGACCTTGCAAGAAACAAAAGCGTCACGGCCTCATGGCTTACATACCTGTCACCAGGAATTAGATCTTGCGTGTCGGGTAATTTTGTTTGCCCGATAAGCCACTGTTCACCAGCAATACACATGACCGACTCAGCCAAAATAAGAGCCTCAAGCCTTTGAGTCGGTGCTGGATGCCAAAATTCAATAAAATTAATGTGTAAATTTAAATTGGAGATACATTTTCTATTGGAAATTAGATTACTGATGAAGAACACAATCTCATCAACTTACCAACACGATTTTGAAGGACCGCAATTACACCTATACGCAGATAAGTTGTCCAGGTTGTGTTGCTCATTGTACGCAAAGTTTGATGCAAAGGTGCCTGATAATACCGAGAAAGAAATTACTTCAGAACAAAAAGCAGCGAAGAGCATTAGAAAGCAGATACCTCAAATACTAAGTTTAAAAGCTTATGCAATTAGTTATCTAGTTTGAAGTCAAAAACCTAATGTAATATTTCCTCACAGGCTGCTACTCTGATGATTGAAACTTTTTTGACCAGCAAGGAACTACAACTGATCATTGACAAACAAAAAAATCATGAAATTATAACACAGATGTTCAAGTGCTTTAACAAATGAAAATTTCTATATTATTTAAGATGGAAAAGGGTTACATTAAGCCAACAGTAGACTTTATAGTTGTCAGGGGACAGGTCGCTACAAAGATCAGGCACCATGTGCTGCAGTTAAGCTAGCGCAAGTTTTCTCCTAGCGCATGCCATGTCTACACTGCATATAAATACTATGCTAATGTTATTCATGCACAGCTCAATTATCTTACGTATAATATCTAAAGAAAAAACTAGCACTTACTCCTCCCACCGAAATAATGAGAAAAAAACTGATATTCGTGAAGAAATTATCAATATTAAATAAAAAACTGGATCATAAGGACTTTAAGGACAGAGTGAAAAAAGATCCATGACTAATTATCACTAATTCTGCATGCTTAGATCCTAAATAGTGAGATATAGTTTGGGGAAAGTACCTCAACAACTAATGAGTAATGACTTCAAGTTAATTACAAGAACTTCAAGCAAAATCATCTTAACGACTTTACTACTTAAGGTTTTATCTATAAACGATTATTTAAGTGATAAGGCGACAACCGTATAATTAAAAACAATAGTGATGTTAACGTAGTACATTTCAGTCATGAAGGATATTAAAGCTTACATACAGCATATATTGAAGATAGGATCGTTGACAGAAGGTGAAGTGCCTCAAATTTCAGAGCATTGTGAGACAAAGCAAACTGTTTTGCTAGTGCTGTAACCTGCAACAAGAAGCTAAAATGATCAGTAACATTATAATTATAATGTTAATATACGAAATATAATATAATAATGTTGCAATAATTTAAGTGATATATATGTCACATGAGCTTACCACCGATGACAATTCTGAACAGTGCTCTTTAATAATCTTGTCCAGGGAAAGCTTAACTACTGTCAACTGAAGGAGCTTCATCGCTAGCTCTATTGTATGGGACCCTACACGGATTTAAGTATGTTAAAATCATATCCAAAATCATATTCACCTTGAGATTAAACACAAATACTTCTCTCAAAGGTGAAACCTCCAGCTGATTTTGATTTAATCTTACCATCTGGTAAATTAGACATCTGAGAAGCTAGCACAGTCATTCCTCCAGACTCGTAAAAGATTTGAACCCCATCCTCACGGGCTGCTGTCACCAAGTATAAAAATTCAAAGCATTCTTCAACAAGCGGTGGTCCTAATCTGTAGTTTCAGACAATAAACATTGTAAGATATTACTTGATATGTCTACATAAAAACAACTACATGCATATGTAAAACTACTTCTTTGTCACAAATTACTATAGATAACAAAACTGAGGCATTAATGCATCTACATATACTTAGTAGAAAGAACTTCTAGTATGAGTGGAATCTTCTTGACCATAGCTTCTGAAGAAGCAATATCAGGAACCCGACAGAATGCAGCTAAGATTGTGATGGATAGCTGTAAATACGCATCCTGGTTATCTTGCCGTTTCTCAGTCGTGCTTCCTTTCCCCATCCCTAACAGAAACAAACATAAATAAATCAAAGGATTAACACACTCATTTGCTCATGTTTTCCTTATAAATATAATGATTAGTTATTATTACATATCTTATATTTGAGTCCCATGCAGCTCCATAGAAGAAAAGACATATTTCAATTTGAATAAAAGGTCGACGACTATGTTTTGGAAGGTATCATAATTTACTTGTAAGAGTGGTACTAAAAAAGAATATAAAACGGAAAGATTCTTCAAAGTGTTGAAGCTTTAACCCTCTTGCATCCAACTAGGACAAAAACAAATGATAATGTCGGAACTAATTATCTGAACTCTTGTAAAAACTTATCTCAGGCTTTGATCAGTGTCGGTCAGCACTAAACCTCTATGGTGACAGTGCCTCAAAAGTCAAAATGTACCTCTCACAAGCATTATTCACAAAAAACGCACATTTAAACTCATTGCCCCCATCAAATGTACAAGTACAAATCTTAACTCTAAAACTTAATACATCATAACCGTGTGTATTTTTTTTTTGTTGGGAAGCAATTATTTTGGGAAGGAGGGAGTATTATGTTTGGCGCAATGGGTTGGGGCTGGAGCTTATATTCTAAGCCAAAAGCTGAAGTTTATATTTTTATAAAATTTTTTGGCGAATTAGTCGGAGCTTATTACTGTAGAATCTCATTAAAGTACATAAAATTAATTCACATATATTTCTTGCTTTTGCGTGAATATTCCGAAGGGTATTTAAGTAATTTGACTAGCTATAAGATCCCATAAGCCCTTTTCTATATAAGACTTATTCTATAATCTCACATGTATCGTAGACAGCAAACTTTTTAGAAGCTCATAAAGTGATTGAATTCATTAATTACCGGTTTGAAGAAGACGGTCCAAGAAGGTAGTACCAAGAGCATTATATTGCCTTAAAAGAGTCTCAAAATCATCGTTTTTGCAAAACTTAGTAGTGAGTAAAAGACCAGCGAGACGTTGTTCGTCTCGCTCGCCTTTTAACAGCTTTATACAATCCTCAATTGATGGACCACCTTCACCTTCAACTTGAGCTTCTTCTTGTTGTTCCTACACATACATACACACAATTATTACTTATCATACTATTAATATGCAAATTTTCAAGGTTTTTTGTTTTAGGTTAGTTTATTAGTAACTCACCATTGAAGAGGGCAACGTTTTTTTTCTTTCTGTTTGTGTGAGTGTTCTAGAGGGAAGAAGAAAGTGTCTTCTTATGCTCAATATACGACGTCGTCATCAAAGGGTGTTGTCGGTTTTTTTTTAGGAAAGTTAAAACCGATTTTGGCCCCCCTTAAATCCTTTTGGACCCTTTTCCTTTTTCGTCCTCTCGATTCTTAGAGACTCTCACAAAATATGTTCTATAAAAGATACACTCTCTTTAAATTTATTGACGGAGGTATTTTATAACAGCCAATTATTGTATCCACTCATCGATTTGTAAAACGAAGAAGCTGTGGGTTGTGGTTTTACGGGCCCTGAAATGCAGTAGTGATTAAGGTCTCAACGATTAATGCAGTCCTCAATATGATTCCGAAAGAGATGGTAAGAGGTGTCGGTTTTTAAGCCCTTCAATGTTGCAGTTTAGGAGTAAAGGGAGGGATATCAAAGGAGAGAAACACACCATGTTGTATCTTAAATGCAGTGGTGACTGCTCTTTAGCTTCCCACACAGTTAGCGATAACATTTTAGGAAACTCATATACCCTTATTACAAGATGTCTGAAACAATGTTGCAGCCAGTAAGTCGGAAACCCAGGCTACAGACATGACCGAATCTTCACAACCCAGTTCTCTGTTGTTCTTAGACCAGCTTGATGTTGATATCAGTGGCACCATTGTGGTAATGATTGGCCGCATGTAGGATGTCAGCGTGATAACATGGCATTATTTAAGTACCGATTTTGATGCAGGTTTCGTAAAGACTTCACATGAAGTTTTACAATCCCCTAGGTAGTGTACCTAATTGTTGCAGTGTAGTATAGGCAAGACTCGGGGGTTGTTATCGCTCTCTAGGGGAATAGGTTAGGAAGGCTCGAACACGGCGTTAACAGAATTCTAAGAGGTTGAGAGAAGATTCACTTTTTGAGTTTTATATATTTGTATAAATAGAGGAAGCATGCTAAATCAATGGTTTGAGAAGTTGGTTTGATTAAATAATAATTAAACTAAATATAATCTAAAACTACTAGTGATAACTTTATGATAAAAATATGTATTTACCTAATCATGCACTACTCCTCTGATTGCTTCTCCTAGATCTGTTGCCTTGTCACACTTGTGATGATCTGTGTAAGTATTTCCTAGGTCATGAACGGATTACACGAACCCGCCGTCTATTTATATATTCCTGTCATAGGGGCGTCACGCACAAGTAAGTAGTATGAAGGAATATTACATGGGCCCCTAGAGCTAAATTATAGAATGCCATGTGACATTTCTTAAGATGGATCATCCTATATTAGGGGTATGTAGTATGAAGACTGTTACCGATGTATCCTTTTCACTACTCGCGTTTCCTTAGACGTCTATGACAAATTTAAATCTTATGTGCTAGTTTTACTAGAGTCATAATGCGCACATCCAGCAACAGAAGCGACATCCAAAGGATCTACAACTAAGTTTCTTGCACATTAATTAAGTAAATACTCACAAAGGAGGGTTTAGAACAACACACTTATAAATGTCTAAAGATAATAGCTGTATTCCAATATAAGACGGTAAAAATCATCACACAACACATAGACATATTGAATGATTAATGATAAATAATCTTACTTGATTAAAACATGGATTAAAGGTAGTTACAATAGGGTTTTGAGGCTCTAAAAACGACCTTAAAAGTTGCTGGAATGACTAGGGTTCGTCTCCCTAAAATTATACAAAGTTACACACTTAAAACCCTAATTTCGATTTAATATATATAGGATAATCGTTGCGACGGCATCGCTTTGAAGTCCTGACGCCGTCGCAACGTAGATGATTCTAGATCCTCTTTAAGTCGGTCACGTCCTGACGCCGTCGCAAGATTCCACGACGCCCTGCGTCACCAGTTACAGAGTCTAACGACTGACATCACTCTTTAACCTACTGACGCGTTCCAAGGCTCTGTATGCATAAAATTTTCAAGAGTTTGTGTAGGTCCGTAAATCTTGTCGTTTCTTCTCCAAATGAGCCTGAGTCACATGTATTTCCTTTAAACGCCATTCAAGTGCTAAAAACCTGAAAACAAACGATTAAGCACGTAATCTGGATTAAGCACATAATCTGGGCATATTTGCATGATTTAGGGGGTTAAATGACCCCGAAATAGTGTATAAAATGACACCTTATCAAATACCCCTACACTTGGGATTTGCGTGTCCTCAAGCAAATGGGCTTTTTTACCTAGACAATAGCAATATTATGGTCATTTAACCTACTCTTTAAAAATATTTTACAACACAATCTTTTAGACCTCGTAATTAGAAGCACGAAAAGTATATACTAGCACCTCACATAAGTGTTTGAAATTCTCTCTTTCACTCGGTTGTATAATAAATTATAACATAATAGGAAAACAGAAAATCAACACTCATTACCTGTCATAGCATATAAATTACCATAGGCTTGGTAAAGGATCAAACCTCCACCGCTATGCGCAAGTATTATTCATTACTGTCAAAGAGGTCTTTTAAAGGGTTGTGGGATGTAGGTGTAAGATAACATAAATGGAAACCGAAACGGATGGGATACATTTGGGGAGTGACTTTTGGGTGAATTTGGGGTGAAAGGGTTAGCGAATTATTTATATGAATACACGTTGGTTTGGTTGCTAAGCCAAGAACTCAGACAAAGATATACAAACTCTACACAACTCTACATCAATCTCTTTCTTTTTCTTTTCTTGACTCTAATATAAACATAACATAAGCAAATGGCAGCCCGTGCATTTTTTTCACTTTTTATATACATTTTTTTCGTACACTTTTGCCCTGCCATAGCTTAAACATATAATATATCATAGGGGTTTATAGATGCACCCCTACACTTAAACTTTTACATACTCGATATTTACAATCTAACTAATGACACGATTTGAGGTGGATCAAAATAACATGGAGCTTATTGAGCTCTATTGGGGGTAATAAATTACTTCTTCCCTAATTCTTCATAAGATGAATACTACCATGAATCCCAATTGTACCAAAACATGTATTTACAAGGATAAGGACTTAGCAACCGTGTACTCAAAAAATTAACTTGGGTTAAAACAATAATGTACTAAACGTGAGTACATACAAGGTAGGTTAAGGCGATTTGGGTGTAACGATTGGTTTAAGGGTTAACAATGCTCTTCATTAATAGTCTGACTTAACCAGAAAATTACGAGAACCGTGAAAAATGATAGGTTAGGAGGGTTGTACTAGGGGTATCTTGCACTAAAAATGAGTGCATGACAAGGGTGTGGGATAGTTATATAGTCGGTGTGACCATCATAACAATTATAGGTTTAAAACATGGGTTAATCCTAGTGTCTCTTATCTAGCAAATCCTAATACTTACTATGCGGTCTCGGGATGCATCACAAAAATAAGTTCTAGAATTTAATATACCACCGGTACAGTCCTATAATTTAATACCGATACCAATGCTCCAAAAAATGTGACAAAGACCATACGTACACATCCGTAACGACAAAATAGACACATATGACTGCATTTGAACCTTAAATCGATAAAGCTAAAGGTATAAACTATCTTGGGTATCAATAATGGATACCCGAATTCCTAAAGATCTAAAGGCGAACCTCACATTTTTTGGGTGGAACTTTGAGGGTTTTTTGTGCTAGTCATACACATTCCTATCCATGAGACGCTATTAACTACTTGGTTTTCGTCAGTATGTGTCATAAAAAATTTAAATTTTGGTCAAAATTACCTTTTATGCTATGTTTCGATATATTACCCATCATTTTAAGGAACAAGCAATTGGCAAATGAAGGAATAGTTTCTAAGGTTTATTTTCCCCTACACTAAAGTTGAACATTGTCATCAATGTTCTATAGAAGTACCCGTAAAAACGAATAAAGGGAAAAGTAAACAAGTAAAAAGAAACTAGTACTCCCCTGGTTTGCTCAATAATGGAGAAGAAACATGCAATAACTGGTTAAATCATCATCCAAGAATCATCTAATGAAACTTCCTAAGAACTTCCAAGCTTCTTCTTATCAAATATAACCTGTAATCAAAGACAATGACAACTACACCAAGCATAAAATCGGCGGGATAGATATATATACAACGAGAATTTAGGGTTTTGACTATATGAAAGCAGTAAAGATATGATGAGAGTAATGATGTAATCATAGGTTTATGCAGGTTTATAAAAGAATTACAGATTTTAAATATTGCACATTCTATTTTTCAAAAATACTTGAAAATTTTTTAATCTTCATATTGGTGGAGACGCGACGCCGTCAGGCTTTAATCCCGACGCCGTCTCCAGGCACTGTGAAGATTTCTTCTTCGTTTTTTATGAGAAATTTCCTGCACGCAATTTTATTAGTTATTTCTGTAGAAAGCACTGCATAAAAACCTGGAATTAATCATTACAATCATTTGACTCGAAACTGACGCGAATTAATCTAAACAATTTATTTTAAATGTTTGAATTTGGTTCTTAAAACCCGGATATATCCCCCTACACTTATTTTATGCAAAATACCTTTGATTGTAAATAAGACGAAGTTACAAACAAACAAAGCATGATTACAAAAGTGATTCAAACATAAAAGAATAAATGAAAATAATTAAAACACACGCCACTCCTAATATGCGGGAAAAATAAACATTGAGTTGCCTCCCAAGAAGCGCTTTTTATTTATTTATGAGTCTTGTAGCTAGACTCGAAGTCACACGTCATTACGTGACTTCATGAATGCTTACGTGTCCACGAATGAGCCATTCTTTCATACTTTCATCCACTTGGTATTCGGGACCTAGGTTCAAACAATTCTTGTACATAAATTTGTTCTTTTCGTACGCATTCTTAAACCCGTTAGTTATATCTCTTTGAATTAGCACAAGGATAGGTGGAATCTTACTCCATGAAACGTGCCCCCAACGTTTAAACCTAAGTATAGTGCGGGGCATTTGGAATGTGTAATTATCAAAGATCCTATTGAAAGACATCAATCCCTTAGCGCAATCATATTCGAGTTTAGTGATTTTCCTAAAGGGGTTTCCTATCACGACTTTATCTTTATTTATTAGAATAAACTATCAT